>CAUYRT010045277.1:0-75947 GCA_963574885.1 Lepilemur ruficaudatus | reverse complement strand
ATGGGGTTGTTTGATTTTTTCTTGTTAAATCTTTTGAGTTCTAAGTAGATTTTTGTTATCAGACCTTTGTAGGAGGTGTAAAGAGCAAATATTTTCTCCCACTCTGTAGGTTGTCTATTTGCTCTCGTGATAGTTTCTTTTGCTGTGCAGAAGCTTTTTAATTTGATCCGATCCCATTTGTTTATTTTTGTTGCTGCATTGATTGCTTTTGGGGTCTTCTTCAAGAATTCTTTGCCTAGATGGATGTCTGAAAGGGTCTTCCCAACATCCTTTTCTGGGATTCTTAAGGTTTCCTGCCTTAGTTTAGGTCTGTTAATCATCTTGAGTGTATTTTTGTGAGAGGTGAGAGGTAGGGATCCAGTTTCATTTTTCTGCATGTAGCTATCCAGTTTTCCCAGCACCATTTATTGAAAAGAGATTCTTTTCCCCAATCACTAATTTGTATTACTGCATGGTAAAGGATAGCTCCTCATAACATTAAAGACAAAGATATTTAAAACTATATTACTTAATATCTTAATATAAATGTTTGTGATATAATTTTTCTTATTTTCTAATATAATGTTAAGCCTTAAGAAAAGAGGATTTAGGAATAGAGAAATGGGTACTGTGGAGAAAATAAACCATAGCTCTTTCATTCCTTTCCATTCTAATACTCGTTATCTACATCTTCACTCTTCATTCTCTCATCTTCTGTTTATATGACTACTCTGAATCTGTATCTTTTTTTTCCCCAAAGATTCTATTTCCAAATAATAACTCTGTATCTTACTGGACCTTTTGACTGTGACTTTGTTGATCATTTTTGCTTTATAACTCTTGATCTCTTTGTCTTCTTTTACAATACGTTTTTCTTCTTCTCTACCTGCCTTTTTGATAGTTATTGCCTATTTTGATCTTTGTAGGCTTTGCTGCTTCTTAGTGTCCCTCATTGTTCCCACGGTTCTACCCATGTCCCACTTCTCTTTGTCTCCTACCTTTCTTCAGTGATATAATCTACTGTCATAATTTGAAATTCTAATGACTTCCAAAGTTATGTCTTCACTCCTCTGCTTTCCCCTGAGCTTCAAACTTGTGTATATAATTGTCTACTGAATCTAACTTTTCAGATATTACACCGGCAGCACAAATGCTATATGTCTGTGTGTTTCAAAATGAACTCATTATCTGTTGCCCCCCATCTGAATTTCCAGTGATCTCAGGTAATAACAGTATCACTTATCTAGTCATGGGCCAGAAATCTAAACTCTTGCTTTTTTTCTCAATACCATATCCAGATCTCCAAATCTTGTAAATGTTATCTCCTAATTATAGTTTCACTCTATCTCTTCTTCCTTATCCTAAAATTATTGCCCTAGTTCAGATTCTCCTCAGAATTATTGAAAACATTTTCCTTCGTTGTTCTATCTACCATATATCTTAAAGTCTTAACTCAATTCTCACTGTGGTCATAGTAATCTATCTAACACACAAATCTGACATATGTTGTCTGCTTAAAATTCTCCAATTGATCACCTGTAAAATATAGAAGAAAATATAGTATATAGAAGTATAGAAAGTCTTCTATAATCTGCCATTGATATTATCTGCTGCTTACCACCTTGCTTTGATGATACTAAAATGCTTCCAATTTTTTGAATGTACCATGCCTCTCATCCTTTCCTTATGCTAGTCCTTCTGCCTGAATTACTACTTCCACTTCTTTTTATTTTACTGATTCTTATTTATCTTATACTTGTGGTCCTGCAGCATATTTTCCTTATGTTCCAGGTTGAGCTCAGTGGACCCACTTTTTTACAGTATTATGGGATCCAGTGCATATTTATATTAGTGCTTATTGTATTATATCATCATATGCTAAATGTGTTCTTTTTCCTCAATAGATTGTAAGCTCTTTTAGGGCAGGTATCATATTTGTTCATCTTTTTTTTTTAGCCCCAACCCTTAGCACTAGTATATAATACTCAACAAATGTTTTTGATTTTGTAAGATAACTACCCTCCTTTAGACCTGCAAATGAATCCAGTATTCCAGTCTCAGGCAGTGTTATACAATATCAGGGCTAGGACTTATACAAGGGAAAACAGTTCTATTGGTATCCAACGGAAGGATCATAACATAAGTAACAAAAAGTTCTAATATTTTGTCATTTACAATAGTGTTTATCTGAACTTTTGGCCTGGAGGATAACAAGGCACACTTTGAATAAACATGGCAATATTTATTATTTTTAGTGAAACCGACCTTCCATTCACCCCCCTTTTATGGCTGTGCTGCTTATAAATTCCCAAAGGATTATTTGAAAAATCCTACTTATATCTGCCAGCCTTATCAGCAGGGCAGGAGTTCACGTATTGTAACAGGAGGTCAGATTTCGGTCATGGTCTTATAGATGGGGCCAAGCACCTGTAAATTCTTCCTTTGGTGACTAAAGTGAAGTACAATATCAAACAGGCAGTGAGACTTTTCTAGGAAGTGCTGAACTTTGGCAGGAAGGGCAAACTTTGGCAGGGGGAGGGGAGGGAAGAAAGTGAACAAGGGTCAGATAGTGGTTAATTGAGACTTGGTCCTTGGTATAATAATGCAATGGAAATGTGCAGGGCAAAGGTAGGTGTATTTTATGGAATTGTTTTAAACAATTTATATGGTTAAATTTTCACATACAGTTTAGGTATGGGCAGGATATAAGACATCATTTTATAGTCATTAAAGAAAAAATATTTTTAAAAGGGGAAAACAATGTAAACTAAAAATTTTACTGTTAAGGAAATGATCAATAATAATAATCTGAGGTTCTTGTACATAGTGTAGTGGTAGTTAAAATGATGGATGGACTATGTGTCCAACGAAGACAGAAATTAGTCTGTCTTATAGATATTTAAAAACTTTATTGACTCAGTGTTGTCTGCCATGTTTATGGGCCCCAATCCTCAAATCCAAATCAATTTGGACAAAGATTTGCATGTATTTTAAGCTCTTTTATATACCAGAATATTTGAGTCTTTTCCAAGTTTACTCTTTACCCTTCTATCACTGGAAGGACGTATTTACACCCCATAATAAGCAGCTTGGGTGTCATTAAAAGATACTGGAGCGGCAAACCTGTAAATACATCCATGCCCCTAGTTTGTGGGTCTCATTTATGATCTTACCTGCTTATGACATCTTAGTCTCCAGCTATCTATATCACTTTTCATTGACAGTTTAAATCCCTAGATTTTAAAAAAAATTATGTATTTATGTACTTTTGTGCATGTTTGTTATAATAAAAAAATCTATTTTAAAGATTTCTGACGTCTTGGGTCCAGGGATAGCAATTATAGCAATATATGGATTTTTTTTAATAAGCAGCAACCTCCCAGTAATACATGAATCATAAGAACCTCAGTTTTATCTAATAGTCCTCCAATCACTAAAGGAGACTGTACAATAACCTAAGAGATAAGGGAATGCAGAATGTCATTGTACAGTGAATTCATTACTATAAAAGCTCCAGCAAATGCAGTATTTCTCTTAAATTTTCTTAGGCAAGGAGCCTTTGAGAATTTGATGAAAGCTGTGAACTCTTTCACTAGACAAAATGCACATATGTACATGTGTGTGATATTTGGCTTAGAATTTCAAAGGCTTCTTTAACTCCCACAGTCTTATCCATAGACCCAGAAAGAATCCCTCATCTAAAGGAAAGTACAGGCTGAGTCAGGTTTCAGGTATCTATTGACTATAGACCAATGCCCCAGAATAGCTTACTGTAATTCCATTGAGTATCCCCTTTTATAAGCCTCCTACAAACTCCCCACCACCTTGTCTTTTTCTTAGATTTTGAAGCCTTGGGAAAATCTAAATTTGAAAGCATATTTCAAAGTGACCTTATTTCTATGTCATAAATCTTTATGCCCTAAGCAGCCCTTATACATGGCAAGCTGATGACCTGTTTTTCTGTTACGAATAAGTTAGCCTCAGCAGCTAAACTAATAGTTTTGTCCCTTGAATTCTTCTACTTAAAAGGATTCAGAGCAGAGATTTAGAAATAATAATGAGAACTGTTAGTAACTGGTGTCCCAGATCATAATTAATTGTGTTACATTTCAGAATATTTTTCTTCTTATTTGCTTTTAGTAATGTCTCTTATTCAGGACCTGGCTATAATTAGGAAAAGTGAATCAGCAGCAGAGCTAGAATGTACCTACAATCTCTTTACAGTCTTTCATAGCTATCATAGGGGTGGAGGGTTGGATGATGTAGTGTGGGCAGGAATCTTCCTGGAACATGTTTCTCCCACTCTAATCTGAAGATTTCTACTGGTATGGTCTACACTGGAAGCTGGAAGAAGCCACAAAAACTGTGGTCATGTAACTACAGATAACGACAAGGATTTGGAAAGTAGAAAAAAGGAGCAGACATAAGTAGCTCTAAGTGACATGTTTCTGAGGTGTTCAGGGAATTTCTTAATGAAATTATTAATACTAAAATAACTTTGATAGCAATTGACTACTATATTAAAGCACTTGGGAAATAAATAATTGAAGAATTGAAAACACTACTAGAGTTTTCAATTAAAGAAAAATGATTAGTTTTAGCATTCTCAATGTTAGACTTCAAGATCCCTTTGAATAGTAGTAGTTGAGGGTTCTTGTTTATGTACAGTTATAATAATATCATTTTGGATTCTATACAGCACTTTGCTCTGTAATCTCACAGTGTTTTACAAATTTGACTACATTAAATAAGTGACTTTAGATATGGGGAAACTGCCTCATTAGGTAGAGATTACCTCACTCTGAATCACGTCATGAAATAGTTCCTTTGTTGACACCAGAGTGAAGATTTTAGGGTTTTCATTCTTACTTATTTATCAGAAAGCACTGTTGTGATTTAATAACCAAGTAAATTTAGCAGCAAGAATTGGAACATAGACTTAAAGCAAATATGAAGGATTGGGTGTATTTTTGATAGTTGATTTGATTTGTTTGAAATAATGAAGTATTTTTTTAAAAAATAGAGAAATTTCTGTTTTATCTTGATATTAAAATAATTAATTGGCAGATGAAAAAAAGATACACATCAGCCTCACAGCATTTTTGCCAGTGCTTCTCACCAACCATTGATATGGCAGGGAAAGCTAATAAGCAAATAGAGCTGTAACCAGTTTTTTAAGTTTTTCTTAAAACTGACATATTTTCTGTAGCCTTGATTTTTGTTTTAGAACTATCCTGATTCTATTTTAAATATTAGAATGGTTGATTTGTATTTATTTTACATAACTATAGTAAAAAATCTATTATTTGAACTCTTTTAATTTTTCACAGAGACCTTGGAGTTAACATTTAAATTGGTTTTGGTATAATCACAAGCAGGGTCCTTTCCAGTTCCTATGCTAGAAATTAAGACAAATGAGAAGTACCCATATGCAAAATTCTAGGTGATTAGAGTTGGTGAAGAAGTTTGTTTGTATTTGATATTTCCAAAGATGGTATTACAGAGAGAAGAAAACAATACTTTATTTTACCAGCAATGAGAAATTGGAAATTGTGAATATGAAATTCCAATATTGCCAAAGACATATCATTTGATGATACAGATCTCCTGAAAGTTGTTTCTGTAGCTGCATTTCTAGGGGACACTAGTCTCATCAATTGATGTGCTAAAAAAGTAAAAGGGGGGAGACCTGTTTCAAATGTGGAAACTGTTTTTATAGTTCATATTGTTAATAATGTATTCCAGTATATTATGAGCAGATCTACAAAAAAAATAAACATATTAAATTTTAAGCCAGCATTTCCTAAAACACTGAAAGATACAAAGATGATCAGGATACTTTCTGCTCTTAATAAATTTATAATTTAGTCGATCTAAAGAAAAGCTGCTTTGTAAAAGACCTGAGGAGGACTTCTTTTTTTTTTTTTTTAAATCTGTCATGTTTATTTGAAATATATAAATTTTCACTGGGAAATACGAAAAGAACATTGAGCTTTTAATGGAAAAACTTTACTGAGAACAGTAATTTGAAATGTGTAGGTGCCATTTTCAAACATTTTGCGATATCATTGGTTTTAGAGAAGAATTCTGATGCTTATGTACTTGAAATTTTTAAGAACTTCAAGTGATTTTAATATTTCAGGAGCTGGTATTTAGACCCTCATCCTTTGATTTTTTTAATAATTGTTGTTTTGTTTTCATCTTAAATGGACTTTATTTACCCTCTAAAAATATTCATGTATTATTCCACATTATCTAAGACAAATGCAAATTGCACCTTGAGGGAGCCAACTTACACTGTTAGAAAAGAGCTGGAAGCTTTCTGGTTTGTTTCCATGGTGATCTTGAGTACTTCTGAGCAATAAGAACATATTTTAAGTATTTTCTTTGGGATATTTTTTTAATGTGGAAAGTTTTACCCTGCAATATTTGGTCACTTCTAGTCCATCTCTGACACTTAACAGGTTGTCTCATCACTCTCCTGCCATATCTCACTGCCTCCTAGTTTCGCTGACCCGCTGGTGCCTGGTGAGGTTAGATAGGCATAAACACTACATAGATCATAGTGAAAAAACTGAGGGTGAGATACTTTGTGCACTGCATAGATAAGGACTCAGGAAAAGCCATTTATAGTGATAACTTTCCTGCATTATGGGCTAATGGGCCCCGGTTTGTAGTAGCTGTAATCTAACTTTTTATAATTGTCATATTGCTCTTTTAACCCGGTGACCTTATTACCCATGGGCATACATATCATTTGGCCTTGAATAAAACAAGAGGAAAAAATGGATTGAGGTTTATTTTTTTTATTTTTTATGTTCTAGACATGCTTGCATTTGTTTTTCAAGGTGATTACTTTGGGAAGATTGAACTTCTCAATTGTGCTTACCTGTTTTTTAATAATACTACCTCGTATAAACAACTTTAGACACTGCAATAATATGATGACTTCTTTTCAAGCTCTGACAAAGTAAACAAGAAACAGTTCACTTTCCGTATAACACCCAATAATCCTTCTAAATACAATTTTAATCTTATCAAGACTGTGCTTAAACACTTTAGTTTCTCATTGCTCTTAGAATAAAGTAAATTTTTTTATATGGTGTAGTATTGTCTTCCGTATTCTATCCTTGGCTTAACTCTTTCATCTCATTTCTAGTTGCTCTTTTCCCCCTGCCTGCTCACGTTCCATGCTCCAGATACACCCCATGCTTTCACAGCGATGCCTTTGCACAGGCAGTTCTCTTTCTCGAAACATACTTCTCTCTTTCTTTCTCTTGATGACTCTTCTAAATTATGCCAAATTTCTCCTATTCCTGAGATCTCTGGATTTGGCATTTATAACTTACTTTCTCTTATCTCAGATGTCCAGTCAGATCTCTTTTACATTTTTCTTCCTTTTCCTATTTCCACATTTTTTTCCCTACAACTTATTTTGGTTATAACTGCCAGGTTTATTTATTTTTAATTTTTTTAATTTTCAGGGTTTTTTTGCTTGCCTAAGATGAGTTCTATCCTGGATACCTAGTTTAATAATTGTCCCAGTAGTTATCAATACTATGAAGAGGGCAATAAATAACTGCAGCCAGTGCCCTGTGATCTAAACAACAAAAGATCATATAGGGGAGAAAAGTAGTTTTCTTTTATTTTATAGGGGAATTTGGTCATTCAGACAGTTATGTAAATTGCATATAGCAAAATGATTTTTTACCAGAAGCAAATGCCATATCTGGAGCTCGTATTTATATTTGATTGATTACAGCAGGTATAATGAAGAGTTTGTTTTTTTAACCGATGAATATAACTGATTTATATTAAATTGTGGGACTTTGAAAAAGCTAAGTTTGGGATTGTGTTGGATTCTCTACTTTCTCAGATTCCTATAACTCAAACCAACAGATTAGAGGAGAAATAGTTTAGGGCCTTCATACTGGAGTAGAAGCTCAGTCTCTTTGCCTGCCCGTGCCCAAGATTTTCTCAGGGAATGTAGGCAGAATCTATCCTATTTTTTTACTTCAGATTCTTTAACTAGAGTTTCTGGAAATCTCAGAATTCTTTGTAATTCTTACCACATAGAAAGAGCTGAATAAATAATTATGCAATGAATGAATGCTTAAAATACCTCAAGAAAGTATTGTATGAAAAATTAGTAGAGACCTATAAAAGGACTATGAAGTAGGCTATAATCTAAGAAGATTTAGTTATTTTGGTTGAGATTAATATTGTTCATTGGCCTATTATATGGAGTGCTATTAATTAAGGTTAGGGATTTTTCGTTGCCCTGAACTAAAGTATAAGAAGTGTTGGCATATTTTTTTTGGATATGAAAATGAAATCATTTATGATATTTAGCGCTGAGCTTTGTAGCATTTAAGATTGCATTTAACTGTATGTAAATAAAACCCAGTATAATGATTGAAACAAATATAGAGTTTGTTTTTTAAATAACATGATATGTCCAGATATAGACAGTTCAGTGTTGGTATGGTGACTTCACACTGTCATCAATGATCTAGGCTCTAAATTTAGTCATTCCAGTCCTCCATCTTTAGCATGTGGCTTTTGTCCTTATGCTTGCAAGATGGCTATTACATCTTAAGGCATCATTTTATATTTCAGAAGGAAAAGGAGTGGAGAAGCCAAAGTATAAAAGCTGCATTCCTTCTGAGCTTATTTATGTTCATCGAGCAAACGGTAGCTTCAAAGAATAAAAAGTTTTGCAAACATGCTAAATTCTCTTATAATTTTAAAACAATTAAAATTAGAAATCAACTGACTTCTAGTCATCATGGTGTTTTTTAAAAATCAGGAACAAAACAGATATACTTGAACCTTGATTTACATATATCACTTAACTTTTAATGCCCTCAATTTTTCCATTTTAAAAATGCAAATAATAGTATTCATCTCACAGTGTTTCTATGAGAATGAAATGAAAGAATATATGTAAAAACACCTGATGTAGTACCTGGAATGCAGTAAATCATTAACATTTTTTTTGTCTCAACTCGCACACACTTCACCCAGCCCCCACTCACCAAATATTCATATTATAAAAAGGACTTTTTAAGAATTCAGTGAGGAAGGAATAGGAGACCAGGAACCAAACTAGTGAATATGTTGACATAGATACACAGATATAAGAAATAACACAAGAAAACCAGTGTGCTTTCCCCCACAACTCACCTACATTTCATGTTACCTTTATAAAAATTCTAATCTAGAGATTAAAAAATCATAAAATGTTAGCAGAAGAAGAGTTTTTGTGTACCCTTTCTTTTAGCGTCTCTTTTTATGGAATAGACCTTAAGTTACTCACCTAAAGTCATGTAAGTAGTAAATAGTGGAATTAACTCTAAAAACTAGATATAAATTCTTTCTTGTGTTCTTTCTTCCATCAATTGTCATTATTATCAAAGCAGCTAAATTTATTATGCTATGTATGAAGACCTACTGTAAGTACTTTATAAGCATTATTTACTCAGTATTTTATATTGTCCCCTAATATGATATGTAATAAATACATGAACTTTATAAACCTAATCAACCACGGTTTTTCTTCTTCCACTCCCTATCGGGGGCTGGGCCTGGTTTCCTGTCAGCAATGATTGGGAATAGGAGTGGGGGGGGAAGGCCTTCCACATTTTTTTAGGCTACCTTTTCAAAAAGGATTTTTTTCTTCAGAGTTGCCTTTGGTGCACACTTTGACAATTCTTTACTCCTAGTTTTTATGTGACAGTGTCAGAATTTTTGCTCTACAACTATCTTATGGGGAAGCCTGATGACCATAGTTACTGTAGGGAAAAGGAAAGTTTTTTCCTTTTCTAAGCAGTAAGATCACTTTCTTTCCTTGCATGAAAATGAGTCCATTTGCCTAGTATTTCTTCCACTTCTAACATAAAATCATGCCGTTGAAACCATTATGTATAAAACAGTGAATGGCCCAAACCAGACCAAACTTAATTGTAATAAGTGTTCTACAGCTGCTAATTGTGTGTTTTTTTACACCATTATTCAGGTTTTGGGGAGGGCTTTGAGGACTCTTCCCTTAAGCTTTAGTTTCATATGGCATATTGTCATTCTAGATTTCTCTATATTGTTCATAAATTCAGAATTACAATTTCTTCCATTAAGCAACATAGTAAAGTAGCTGAGCTTTAAAAATCATAATGTAAAATACAAAAGTAGGAGAGTTCATACATAAGTACCTAAATAGTAGAGAATGATATGTTCTTACTTACAGGAGACTGCTGACTACTGACTATTGGGAGATAGTTCTCCATAGGTCTCTTGCATCTCTATACATCTTGCAAGCAGGGGCACTAACTGTGTTTGTTTCAGACCATGTTTCCATAGGTGTTTATACAGCTAACAGCTTTGAAAGGTAGGGATAATGTCTCCCATCAGAGAATAAGCAGGTGTGCTTCCAGCCTTGGAAGATAGGGATAGTGTTTTCTATGAAACAAAGGGATTTGGGTTTCCTATGCTTAGGGTTCCTCACCTTCAGTGCAACTCACTGTGTGTGCCTCACCTTCAGTGCAACTCACTGTGTGTGCAGGACCTCTTCACATTGCCCTTTGGAAATTGGGACTCTGGGAACTGGTGCAAGCAAATGCTGATACTCTGGCTACTTCTGTTGATAGGATTAGTAGAGTCCTTTGTCTCTGATCCAGAAATCTTATTCCTTCTGGCAGAATCCATGAAACTGTGGCACACTCATTTGTTGGCTTGCTAGTGGGTAAAATCTCAGACTCTTCATGGTCCATTTTGCAATCATTACAATAAAGATTTATTCAGGCAGGAATCATTAATAGATACTAAACCTAAGGAGGGCATTTTGGTAAGGAATAGGATATTTATGTGGTCTTAAAGTGTTTTTACAAGATTGCTTATTAACAAAAAGAGAATAATAGTAATTTTTGGGGGATATTGACAGTGGGGAAGCCTGTACTTTTCTCTCATATTTGCTGTGAACCTAAAAGTGCTCTAAAAAAACCATCTTTACAAAAAGGTAATTGGATGCCACCTTCACCAGGTGATCAAAATTAATATCACAATTAAGGATCAGATAGCTATTATATACCTCTGAATAGGCTCCCTTAAAAGAGATACAGCATTACTTATGTAGTTAGTATTCTGATCTGGAACTGCATCACTTGAATCTAAGTTATGAGAAAATAACACAGAAATCCCAAATGAAGAACGTTCTATTTAAAGAGAAAGAGAAAGAAAGAGAGAGAAAAAGAGAAAAAAAAGAAGATGTTTTAAAAAATGTCAGTCATAAAAGATAAAGAAAAGCTGAGGAACTGTTTCAGATTAAGGGACTCTAAAGGGACATGACAACTAAATGCAGTGCGTATTCCTATACCAGGGATTCACAAACATTTTTTATTAAAGCCCTGATAGTATTTTAGGCTTTTTGGGCCATCAGGTCTCTCTGACAACCACTCAACTATATTCTTACAGCTCAAAAGCATCCAGTTCCAATAAATAAATGAATTAATGTGGTCGTATTGCAATAAAAGTTTATTTATATGATAGGTAGTGGGACGAGTTTGACCCATGGGCCATGGTTTGCTGATCCCTGTTCTAGATTGAATCCTCTACTTGAGGAAAAATATTTTTATAAAGGAAATTTTTGGGTCCATTGACAAAATTGGAATATGGACAGTTGATTAAGAAAATGCTAAATTTTCTGAAATTTTAACTATTCTATGGTTATATAAGCAGTTATCCTTATTCTCAGGAAATGTACAATGAAGTGTTTAAAAGTAAAGAAATGTGGTGTATATAACATACTTTGAAATGGTTAAGAAAGAAACGTATGTAGAAAATGATTTGTAGTGAACAAATGGTAAAGCACTTGGAGCAAAATATTAACAGTAGGTGAATCTGGGTAAAGGGCACATTTTTTTTTGTACTATTCTTATACTTTTTCTGTAAATTGAAATTATATCCAAATATAAGGGTATGTGTCATAGATGCAAATTTATATGTATATACATAGCCCATAGGAAAGGAAAAAATATAAAAAATTTTATAGCTCTTTTATACTCTCTTGATAGTTACATACAACAAAAAGAGAAATTAGCCAAAATATGAGTTGAAAATGAAAATCTGTGATTGCTATAACAAGGGAAGCCAGCAGACATCATCGTTGGCCTAATCCGAATGCACTTAGCTACCAAGAAGCTGTAGTGTAGGGGCCAGAGGTTTTAGTGTGGTTTAAAAATGATGTTGGGAGCCACATTTTCCAGACTGCAAAACACAGGGTACCTTGTTTAGTCAGCACAGTTTAGGTCAAATGTGGTTATGAAAAACAGATGCATTCTGGTGATCAAGTTGTACTTTGACAAATATCCCATTGTTTGAACATGCAGTAATTTCTGAAAAATGTGAAGCAGCCTGGACTGCAGAGATTGAGTTCTCTCTTCTCAACTCCCTTGCCTGCTCACAAAGGTCTTGTCATCGTGGGGAGTAGAAACAACAGGGCAGAAGAAGTATGTTAGATGCTCCCCTCCCCCTTCTTTTTTTCCTTTTCTTTGCTCTACTGGCAAATCAAGCAGTTCTGGGCAGGCTGTTTTGTCAGCTGGAGGTCTCGCACTACTCTGGACTTTGGGGGCAGCTTTTATGCTTCAGTTTAGTGGATAGTGGTGTGTTGTTGTGATTTAGATACTTGAATCTATCCCATTGATAAAAAAAACTGATACTTGAGCTTAGCGAGACATTGTTGTATGTATTTCCCTGGCTACTCTGGTTGTGATCCTAGTGTCATTATTTCAGCCCGTGCCTATTTCCACCTCAGGAGGCTCATCCATGGAGCTCTGTTCCTATAACTTAAGAACTACGGTAATTACATAGCAGGCTAGAGATGGTTGGAGTGGAGAACTATACATAGAGCCAAATCCTCTTTGTTTGATGGATGATGTTTCCATTTATATGCTTATGTTATACTATTTTTGTTGCTTTAGGATTTTGTCCTAAATGTTCACTTCATTTACTTTGTCCATTCATCTATTCAGTAAATATTTATTGCACATTTATAGTGTGCAGAGCACGTGGTCCCATCCTTTTGACTTAGGGCAAAATTTCTGTTCTGGATGGTTTAGACTTGTGCTGTCCAGTGTGGTAGCCACTAGCCACATGTGGCTTTTGAGCACCTGAAACATGAGTAGTCTGAATTGAGATATGCTATAAGTGTAAGATACAAACCAGATTTCAAAGACTCACTACCAAAAAGGAATGTAAAATATTTCATTCATAATTTTTATATTGATTACCTATTGAAATAATATTTTTGATACACTGAGTTAAATGAAATATATTATTAAGTTTAATATAACCTGTTTTGTACTTTTTTTTACTGTGACTACTAGAAAATCTTAAATTGCATATGTGGCTCGCATTTGTGGCTTGCACTATATTTCTGTTGAACATTGCTGCTCATCAGATATGAATCAATATATATGAACCCTGAATATGTTTCCCCTTTCTCTTGTGGTAAACAAATTTCCTGGTCACTTCCAATGTTAGTATATTTAACATTTCCATAAAATAATATCAGCTATGATTATTAAGCCCTCTTTTAATTTTCTTTCAATTTTGTTGATGGTCAGTACATCTCAAAAATACTGTTAGTTCTTATCAACTTGGTATACCATTTCTGAATAAATTTAGAACCTTTATGGGTATCTGTGGGCAACCAGATTTATTAATAAAAGGATGACATTTATAAAAGTGATGAATATTACCCAGAAATTTTAATGATGGTATCCACATCAATTCTGCTAGAATTTTTATAAGCTACTAAAACCTAAAGAAAAATCTCCATTGTTTTTGTTTTGTTTTGTTTTTTTAACCATTATAGCTATAGGGAAGTGGTAGTTGCATGATATAATGGGCTGTGAAATATGAAAAAAATAAGAATTTATCCCTAATCTTAAGCATTTGGTCATTTACGAAACTTTAGATAAGTACAAAATTATGCAGTGCATATTTAATACTAATTTGTAATGAATGCCTTTTGTTCCTTAAACATACAATACATTCTTCTCTGAGGAGAATGGGCTGGGAAAAAATGTGGGGGGGCTGCTGGGCTGTGTCTTTTGGAAATGATGGTTCCTCCAAGGCTGCCAAGATATTTATTGCAGTGCCCTTCAGATGGCTACATTTTCTAAGAAGATTGAAGCTAAATCTTCATTGTATATGTTACAATCTATATATGCTGGTGTTGAACCTCCACAAACAGTTGTGACAATTTAAACATCTTCTGTCATCATAAAACCATGGTTTGGGTTTAGTTTATCTTTCTTTAGGTATGTCATTTATGATATTAGTGGCATGTGTGAATCTGGGAAAAATTTAAAATCTCTCTAACGTCTCAGCCATGAAATAGATGCTTTCAGGGCTGTGGGTGTCAGTAACTTGAGGCCCCACCAGACAGCAGTCTTAATGAAGAAGCAGGTTGTTGGCAACTTTGAAGGTGGGAAGAAACAACTCTTGCTATAGAGATGCTTAAGCAAGAGATAGAAGCATGATTTTTACTAAGAATCATATACATCTGGACAAGGCCAGCTTCATAATGGAAAGCCAGAATGAGTACAAAAAATAGCATTCTGTTTTCCTTTTTATTCTTTCTTGTTACCTAGCTCTGACACATTTTTGCAATGGGCTTGTTGAAAAAAAAAAAGCAGTCAGTCTAAGAATATTGAGTTTTTACTATGTGAACATCAAGGGGAGACAAAGAAGTATGAGATATATTCTTACATTCAAGAAAAATTGATATAGATAAGACATGAGATGATTACCAATATGTTAGGAAGTTTCTTAATTTGGTAAAGGGCATCTATGAAAAATCCACAGCAAAGATCAGACTTAGTGACTAAATTTTAGAAGTATTCCCAATAAAGTCAAGAAGACAAAGACAAATGCTAGGACAAAGATGCCCACCATCACCCATCATGTTTATTATTCCCAACGTCTTATGCTGAGAAAAATAAAAATAAAAAAGGAAAGAAGATAGGTAGATTTAAAAAATGCTACAACATACACAGTAGCATTTCTCTTAATTATATCCATCAAGAAAGTACAATTGAAAATAAATAAACCTCTTAATAGGTTATATAGATATTAACACAAAAAGTGTGCAAGGCCTTTGTGATGAAAATTTCAAAATTCTGTTAAAGGATTTGAACAAAGTGCTGAATAAATGGAGAGAGATAACTTGATAAATAGGCTGTCCAATTGTTCATTGTAAAATGGTCTCCTTTAATTTGTAAAATCAATGAATTCAAATAAAAATTCCAGTAGGAAGTTTGTGGTAACTTGACAGACCTTTTCCTGATTTATCCAAAGTTGCTGTGCTGTATAGGATAGTGGCTTGCTGTCAAGACCTGAGGCCACATTGTGATGGTCCATACCTCAAAGGAGCTCTCCTGTATTTCCACAAGGAAAAATTTGTGAGGGTATTTATTTTGGCATCGTTTCCGGTAGCAAAGAGTGGAGGCAACCTAGGTATTCATCAATGTGGAAATCGATTAGTAAAATTGGTATTTACAACCCCTAAAATATGTGTATCTAATATGTATCAAAAATAAAAATATATTTTTAATAAGCAAGCTAAAAACTTAAACATTTGTATTTATATATGATTAAATGCAATATGCGATATATACCAAGCATTTATAAATGATGAAGAGTATTTAAATATAGTAATGTATATAGATTTCATAAATATGCTGGGGGATCAAAGTAAGAAATAATATAATTAACAATACAATGGCATTTATATAAATGAAAACAAAGTCATAAGATAATGCTATACATATTTCAAAAACATATTTTTACATAAATAAATACAAAATGTTCATTTAAGTGACACATCTAATATACACTAAAGTGAGTACCTGTGTTGGTGAGGGGAGTATGATTGAAAATGGGGCATGAAAGAGAAAAAATTTAAAAACACAATGCTAAAGGTTTCAACAATGTGTCTTGAACCGAGGGAATATTATAGAATCAATTCTTTGTATGTGATGCTCCAATAAAAAGGTAATAAAATGCTCTAAACCATTTCTACTTAACTGTCACATTATTGGAGAAATCCCATTAGCATTTGTCAAAATGCTGCTACTGGTATTCTCCTATAACACTACCTTTACCCTGAAAATCTTGACAGAATTTCCATAAACCACTGTGGAAGATTTTATGTATTTCTTGTCTTTCTTCTGTGCCTCTTTAATACCAGTCATTCTTTTTAAGGTCGTTAATGTACCTGTCAGGCCACACAAAGTGATTTTCCTTATCCATTTTGCAGAACCAGAGTGGAAAAGACTTTGGTGCTTACAGCAAAGAGTATGAACAACTCTAACTATCCCTGATGTGAATTTTTAGTCACCATACATTCTTTGTAGGTCATTCTTTCCAAGGAAAACAAAAACTACACCAAAAAAACTAAGCAACTACTGCTCAAATACAACTGTACTTTATTCATTTAGCAAATATTTATTGAAGATATATTTTATTCTATACCTGTGGGGTTCAAACCAAGTAGCACTCTAGACTCTGAAGAGGTGCATCAGAAGTTCCTTGCTTGAGAAGAAGAGTTCCTTAATAAAAATTTCAGCATCTTTATAAACGTAATGACATTGAAGAGGTACTTATTAAAGAGTTTATATTAAAATAGAGAAAGATCAAACAAATCAGCAAGAAGAGAACAAACAACCATATTAAAAAGTGGGCAAAAGACGTGAACAGAAGTTTTTCAACAGAAAATAGACTAATGGCTAACAAACATATGAAGAAATGCTTGACATCACTAATCATCAGGGAAATGCAAATTAAAAGCACGATGAGATAATATCTTACCCCTGTCAGAATGGCCATTATTTAAGAAATCAAAAAACAATAAATGCTGGTATGGATGCAGAGAGAAAGGAATGCTTATACACCATTGGTGGGACTGCAAATTAGTACAACCTCTATGGAAAACAGTATGGAGATTCCTCAAAGAAATAAATGTTGACTTGCTATTCAACCCAGCAATCTCACTACTGGGTATTTACCTAAAGGAAAATAAGTCATTTTATCAAAAAGACACCTGCACTCGCATGTTCATTGCAGTACAATTCACAGTCGCAAAGATGTGGAATCAACCTAAGTGCCCATCAGTTCATGAGTGGATTAAGAATGTACACACACACACACACACACACACACACGTGCATATACACACACGCACCACAGAGTACTTCTCAGCCATAAAAAGGAATGAGATAATGTCTTTTGCAGCAATTTGGATGGAACTGGAGACCAATTATCCTAAGTGAAGTATCTTAGGAATGAAAAATCAAGCACCACGTGTACTCTCTAATAATTGGGAGCTAATCAATGGGCACACACAGCACAAAGAGATGTAAAGGTCGTTGGGAATCAAGACAGGGGAGTGGTGAGGAGTAAAAACTTATCTATTGGGTACAATGAACACTATTCAGGTAATGGGCACACTAAAAGCCCTGACTTAAGCATAATATCCATGTGACAAAAACATCTGTACCCTTTTAATATTTTGAAATAAAATTTTAAAAAGGGAAAAAATAAATAAAATATGGAAAGAGATGAATGTGATATGATTACAAATTTGGTGTTTGTATTTTAAGCTTTTCATCTGTGATTAATGGGTGAAACACATTCCTTCACTAAAACAATTTTCATATAAGTTTTCTGAAACCACTTTAGGCCTGTTCATCTCCACCGAAGTTTAGGGTGACTTGTCTTAAAAGTGTGATTTGAGAGAGGGAGCGTTTCAGAAGGAAACCTTCATCCATTCCTAGAGGAAAGAAACCAAAAGCTACCTGTGTCAGGTTGCTGGAAGTGGAGTCTATGGCATTAGACCAAAAAAAACCTGCATAGAAAAGGGCAGTATATAACAAAAACATTTGTACTTCCTTAATATTTTGAATAATAAAACTCAAAAAAAAAAAAAAGAAAAGAAAAGGGCAGGATAGTAGAAACAACATGAGATAGTATCAGAAAAATTCATGTTGCTATCAGTGATCTTTGTAACTTTGGCTTTCAGTTTCCTTACAGGGATAGGAAAATGCACTGTAAAGAGTTGCAGAGGAGAATGAAGGAGATAATGAGATTGTTTTTATGAACTCCTAGCTACCGGTAGGCCTACCTAGTACATAGTAGGTATAATGATTCCTCAGTATATATTAATGCTTTGTAATAAGCATTGCTTCTTGAGCATGTGTAAAGTTTCCTCTTCTACTTCTTTAAACCTTAAATCCAGCTCCTGCCTCTTCAAGAATCTTAGGTAAAGTTTATTTTTATGAAGTATATAGTTAAAATATAACATCTTTAAGAGAAATTTTTAGTACATGCTTTTAAACCTGAAGCATAGATTGTTTCAGTTTTCCATTCCCTTTTTTCAACATAATTAAAAATACTTCTTTGCTGTGGCCTCTATGAAACATCCTTTATGAGCAGGATCCAGTTTAATTTTTAGTACTGTATCTGCTCCTCAAATAGTTCTTGAAAGTAGAAAGGTAGAAGAGACTCAAATCTATGATCCTCATTAAAAGGAAGGGTAATTTTTGTATTTTTTTCTCCATTTGACAGTATTAGCCCTAAGGTATTTCATAGTCAACATCCCGAACTGCTGAATCCTTTCAATTTTAGGAGCTTTGAATTTTTCCACAGCACTTTCACACACACTTTATCTCATTTGAGCCTCACTATACCAGTCTGACATAGACAAGTTTTATAGTGAGTGTCTTATGTTGACTTGATGGTTGAGTGAATTGAGGCTCAGTGAGATTAATTGATCTGCTCAATGGATCACAAAACTAGTGATTGACAAAATTTAGATCAAAGCCTGATCTTATGAGTCATATTTGAAACCTCCTTTTATTTTAACTGTGACATCGGTGTTTCTTTTGCAGGAGCAAATGCTGTGCAGTTAGTAAAAAGACTTTTTCCATAATGATAAGTTCTGAAAGTATTACTAAAAAATAAATACAGTGACATTGTTTTGCATTAATTCTGGTCTTTTAAGTTTGAGAAGAAAGAGCTGTTTATAAAAATTTTAAGTAATGTTCTTGGTAGTTTCTGGAAAAACTGCATTGAACATAATAGTTGTGCCCTACCTTCAAATATTGGCAAAGACTTGGAAATCAGATATAAGGACCTGGAGAAAGTCACATAAACCACATTGGTTTTGGCCTAGAAAAATGACTAGGTAGAGAGACGATGGGCAAAATATGTTCAACAGTTTGCTCCAGAGAGTGGGCATGTTGCCTCATGAGAGACTCTAATAATGTGTTAGTGTCGTCATACAAGGTCTCTTTGGGCGTGTCAGGGTTCTGTAACTGCCATGTAAAACTTCATCCTTGCTGGGAGAGTTCTCTAAAGTTCATCCTAAGGGTTTATTTTTAATTAGAATTTACCTTGTGCTCTCTGCTCTTCACTCTAGACCTGGCTTGGGAAAATGAGGAGGGGTGGGGCAGGTGCTAATACTGCTGTTTTAAAAGGATCACTGCCAGCCCTAAGTTAGGCAGAGCCAAACTCATTCTGGACTAGTCTTAGGGTAGATCATCCTTCCTTGGGTTGCCAAATAGCCCTTTATAATGCCAGGTTATTGTGCAGTTTGTTCCAGAATCAGGCTTCATTTGGGCCCTCCCATTCAGAAAAGAGCAAAAATTTCCCCTCTTTCCTAAAAGGCAGAGCTTTATTACTTTCTTGAGGGAGACCATATATTTGGCTATTTCAAAAGACCTTTTGTTGAAACTTTCCACTGTGCAGATGTCTTCTGATGCCTGAAATTATCCCATGTACTTATCCTAGAGTTGTGAACTTGCTATTTATCAGATAGCCAGCTACTGTGTCTGTAGTCACAAGTGGTAGATGACAGGGTCAAAAGCATCAGTTATGGTCATCTTATTCCTACTAGAACAGTGAGTTCCTTTCCAGGTGCTAGTACTGTTAATTCTAATCCTGTCTAACTCTTGACATAGCACAGAAACCTCTTCTATTCTCACCCATCAGCTTCTAGGAAAGCACTTTTTTCTCTCTCTTCGGGGTTGGAGAACCTGTGGCCTTGGGGCCACACGTGGGCTTCTGAATCCTTGAGTGAAGTCTTTTGACTGAATCCAAACTTTACAGGACAAATCCCTTTATTTATTTATTTATTTTTATTTATTTATTTTTCATTTCAGCATATTATGGGGGTACAAATGTTTAGGTTACGTATATTGCCCTTGCCCCACTCGAGTCAGAGCTTTACGCATGTCCATCCCCCAGACAGTCCACACCGCACCCATTAGGTGTGTATATACCCATCCTTTCCTCCCCCCTCCCATCTGCCCGACACCTGATGAATGTTACTACTATATGTGCACTTAAGTGTTAATACCAATTTGATGGTGAGTACATGTGGTGCTTGTTTTTCCATTCTTGTGAGACATAACTTAGTAGAATGGGTTCCAGCTCCATCCAGGATTATACAAGAGATGCTAGATCACCATTGTTTTTTGTGGCTGAATAGAACTCCATGGTATACATGTACCACATTTTATTAATCCACTCATGGATTGATGGGAACTTGGGTTGTTCCCAAGTCTTTGCAATTGTGAATTGTGCTGCTATAAACATTCTAGTGCAGATATCTTTTTCATAGAATGTCTTTTGTTCTTTTGGGTAGATGCTCAGTAATGGGATTGCTGGACCAAATGGTAGTGCTACTTGTTACTCTTTGAGGTATCTCCATATTGCTTTGCATTCGAATGGGGTGCCACACTTGAGGATCTGGAGGGCCACATGTGGCTTTGAGGCTGTAAGTTCCCCATCCCTGTTAGACACTGTGATGCCTTCAATATAGATGCTTACATTATTTTTTATTTAAGAAAAGGGAACTAAGGAAATATCTTTATGTATTTTCTAAATGTCATTGTTCATTTTAAAAGAAAACAGAAAAGTTACTCACAATTTCGCCACAATTTTGGTCTGTTTCCTTCCAGATATTGTTCTTTGGACACTTTAATATACTTTTTATAAAAATTTAGTTATACTGACTGTGTGCATTTCTTTATAATTTGCTTTTCCCTCTTTAACATATACCATGTCATAAATATTCATGTCAATAAATATAGACCCAACATTATTGTTTTTGTTTTTACTATATGGGTTTACATAATCATGCAATGTTTTTGTAGGTAATGATGATGTCTACCATTTATTGAGTAATAACTACATGCTAGGTACCATATTATGCAATTTGCATGCATTGTTGTATTTGATCCTCATAACAACCTTAACAAATGTGTATTATCACCATTTTGAAGGTAAGGCAATTGAGGCAATTTAGAGGGATTAAATAAACTGTGTAAGATCACATAAAGGTAAACCAGGGTTCTAATCCATACTGTTACAATCTGATCCCAAGTTCTTTCACCTGCTCACATTTTAAATATTTTTTTCTCTCTGATCTGATTATTACTCTAGGTAAAATTATTAAAGTGAATGGACTCCACAGATATCAAAAGGACAATAAAAGAATACTATGAGCACCTCTACCCACACAAATTTGACAACTTATTAGACATTGAACAATTCTTTGAAAAGCACACACTACCACAAATCACCCAATATCAAATGGATTTTAATTTTTTCTTTTTTTTTTTGTAGAGACAGGGTCTCACTATGTTGCCCAGGCTGGTCTTGAA
Organism: Lepilemur ruficaudatus; assembly: GCA_963574885.1. Taxonomy (NCBI): domain Eukaryota; kingdom Metazoa; phylum Chordata; class Mammalia; order Primates; family Lepilemuridae; genus Lepilemur; species Lepilemur ruficaudatus. The sequence goes on along the minus strand of CAUYRT010045277.1, from coordinate 54,246 downwards.
CTCCTGGCCTCAGGCGATCCTCCTGCCTCAGCCTCCTAAAGTGCTGGGGCTACAGGCATGAGCCCCCTTCCCAGGTGAAATGGATAATTTGAATAGCATGGTGACTATGAAGGAAATTGAATTCATAATGTGTAAACTTCCCCCTAAAACCTTCAGGCTCAGATGTTTCACTAGAGAATTCTACCACACATTTATAGAAGAATTAACACCAATTTTACACACTCTCTTACAGAACATAGAAGTGAAGGGAATACTTTCCAATTCGTTTTATGAAGCTAGTAGTATCCTGACAGCAAAACCAGATAAAGATAGTACAAAAAAGAAAACTACAGATTAATATCCCTCATGAATGTATTTGCATTTTTTAAACAAAATATTAAGTAAACTTCAGTAATATATAAAGAGAGTATATGACCAAATGAGGTTTATTTCAGTGATGTATAAAGGAGAAAAATCACATAATCATATCAATTGATGCAGAAAAAGCATTTGACAAAATCCAAAACCCATTCACGATTTTAGAAAAATAGTAACTGCTTCAACTGGATAGAGAACATACACAAAAAACCTACAGCTAACTTTATATTTAAGGGGGAAAGACCAAACAGTTTTTCTCTAAAATCACAAACAAAGCAAAAATATCTGCTCTCACCACTCTAATTCAACAGAGTGCTGAAAGTTCTAACCACTTCAGATGGACAAGGAAAGGAAATTAAGGCCATACAGATTGGCATACACAACTATCTTGTTTGCAAATAACATGATTATCTATATTGAAAATCACAAAGAATGCAGGTAAAACTACCTAATACTAGTAAATGGGTACAACAAAGTGGCAGGATATAAGATAAACCTACAAAAATCAATTATATTCTTATATACTAGCAATGAACATGTAGATAGCAAAATTAAAAATGCAATACTACTTATGATTGCTTAAAAATAGGCATAAATCTAAAAATATCTACAGGCTTTGTATGCTGAAAACTACAAAATGATGATGGATGAAATCAACAAAGATGTAAATAAATTGAGATACATATTGGTTCATGGATCGAAAGATTCAACATAGTAAAGGTATCAATTTTTCCCAAGTTGATATCCAGATTTAATGAAATTCCTATAAAGATTTCAGCACGATTTTTGTAGATACAGAAAAGATTATTTTAAAATTTTTATGGAAAGGCAAAAGAACTAGAATAGCTAAAATATTTTTAAAAAAGAATAGTGAAGTGGGAGAAATCATCCTACCCAATTTCAAAACTTACTATATAGCTGTAGTAATCAAGATGGTGTGATATTTGCAGGGGAATAGACTGATAGATGAATGGACAGAATAGGAAACCCAGAAATAGACCAACAAAAATATTTGACAAAAAGTACAAAAGCAATTCAACAAACAGTGCCAGAATAAACAAACAAAGACATAAAAACCTTCAAGCTAATACATTTATACAAAATGGGTCGTGGACTTAAATGCAAAACTATAAACATTATAAAACTTTTAAGAAAACAGTAGAGGAAAATCTTCAGAATCTAGGGGTAGGCAAGAGTTCTTAGACTTCATTCCAAAAACTCTTATTGTAAAAGGAAAAAACAGGTAAGTTGGACCTCATCAAATTAAACACTATTGCTCTGCAAAAGACCCTGGTAAGAAGACAAAAAGATAAGCTACAGTAGGAGAAGATATTCGCAAACCACATATCCAACAAAGGCATATTATCTAGAATATATAAAGACTTCTTAAAACTTGACTGTAAAAAGCAAACAAACATTTAGGAAATGAGTAAAAGACATGAAGAAACAATTCTTGAAGGCAGATGTAGTGATGGCAAATAAGCACATGAAAAGATATTCAACATTGTTAGTCATTAGAGGAATTCAAATTAAAGTCACAGTGAATTATCACTACACTCCTATCAGAATACTGACAACATCAACTGCTAGGAGGATGCTAGAGGGAATGTAAAATTACAAAATGATATATAGTCACTCTAGAAAACAGTTTGGCAGTTTCTTAAAAAAACCAAACGTGCAACTTCCATATGAACTGGCAATTTCACTAGTGCACTGCATTTATTGCAGAGTGATGAAACTTAGTTCAGGTAGAAATCTATACATAAATGTTTATAGCAGCTTTATTTATAATAGCCTCAAACTAGAAACAACACAGATGTCTTTTAACAGGTGAGTGGTTAAATAAACTTTGGTACATTTGTACCATAGAATACTGTTCATCAATATAAAGCAAAGAACTATTGATACATTCAACAACCTGGATGAATCTCCAGAGATTTATGCTGAGTGAAATAAACCAATCCCGAAAGATTACATACTATATAATTCCATTTATGTATCATTCTTAAAATAACAATCATACATGAGGAGAACAGATTAGTGGTTTCTAGGAGTTAAGTAGCAACTCCTAGTTACTACTTTACAGATTAGTGGTTACTAGGAGTTAAGTAGGGAGTAGGGTTGGAGGTCATTGGGTATGTCTATAAAAAGGCAACTTGAGGGATCCTTGTAGTTTTGGAAATTTGCATCTTAACTCTCAATGAATGTCAGTGTCCTGGTTGTAACATTGTATACCTGCAGTTCCCTGACACCTGGGCCACTGGTACTGGTCTAAGGCCTGTTAGGAACTGGGATGCACAGCAGGAGGTGACTGGCCGGTGGGTGAGTGAGGGCATAAGCTCCAATCCTGTCAGATCAGCGGGGCATTAGATTCTCATAAGAGCGGAAACCCTACTGTAAACTGCACTCGCGAGGGATCTAGATTGCACGCTCTTTAGGAGAAATCTAATGCCTGATGATCTGAGGTGGAGCTGAGGCTGTAATGCCAGCGGCTACAAATACAGATAATTATTAGCAAAGAGGTTTAATTGCACAATAAATGCAATGCACTTGAATCATCCTGAAACCATCCCCTCCCACCCTAAGACCCTCCGTCAGTGGAAACATTGTCTTCCATGAAACCAGTCTCTGGTGCCAAAAAGGTTGGGAACTGTTGTATGCAATATAGTATCCTAAGATGTTTACCATTAGGGAACTGGGAAAAGGGCACATGGGATCTGTCTCTATTATTTCTTGTAACTGCATGTGCATGCATAATTCTATCATAATAAAAATTTGAATAATTGTTGATGAAGCAAAGTTTATTCAATTTAGTTTCCTCTTTTAACCTGGATTCATGCATTATTTACCAAGTGTAGACCTAATTAATAGTTGTCCACTTTGTTTTTAAATATTCTGCCTATTTTTCTGAACATCTGAAGTTTAATATGACAGATTTATTTATTCTTAACTCCCAAATTTGTCAATTTCTGAATAGCATCTGTTAATGAGGAAAAATGGCATAGATTTATTTATATGAAATTCCTCCAATCCTCACTTAACTATACAAAAGGCTATTTTGTGTGTGTATGTGTGGCAAACATGATTTTGAAATGCAGGGAGCAACCATATGTCTTTAATAAAACATCCATTACATACATTTATATATCATAAAAATAACGTGTATAGCTTTTTTAGTTTATAAAGTACTTTGAGCCTTAGATTTTTTGCTTTTCTTGGCATTGACTTCCTTATATGCGTGGGAAGTCACTTAGAAGGTAGCTATATGCCTAGTTCTTTTTATATAAAATCTTATACCATACCTTTTGTTTAAGCTCTACTTTCCGTTATGAGGACTATTTACAATCTCTCATCTCCTTCATCTGTAATGTGATGGTATTATTTTTATTTACATTTTTAAATGCCGCATTTTCCTATTAGCTCTCTAATAATTGTTCGGACACCCTATTCATTTTTGGCAACATGAAACAGATTAAGTTATTTAGGAAATAGTAAACTTCCAAATTGTGAACAACCTTAGCAATTTAGAAGATTGACAGGTGTGAGTTAAGTTAGAAAAGACTTTTCCTAAATATTGACAAGTGTCGAATTGGGCATTTGAATAGTAACTTTGGAAAACTACTGGCTTTGAAATAGTTAATTGGAGAAAATGTAGAGAAGCCCCATTTTGCTCACTCTAATTAAAGGAATGACTCTCCTTGCTTATCATGTGCAGACACTCAATTCTCTTAAGAATTTTTGGTGTTCCATTGTTGGACAAGTAATTTGGTTTACTTCCTTGCTCTCATACTCTTAGTAGTCTCTGGTATGTTAGGGACCACTGAATAAAATGATGGGACTTGGGGTAGGGTGGGAAAATAAGTTAAATCATAGTATTTTTAAAAAACTTTTAACAAATGACTTGCCTTTTATTTGTGTTCTATTAAAAGTTATGTCATGTATTAAAATTATTTACAAATTAAGTAAATCATATTATTTAATTAATTAGCATAGTAAGGTGCACAGTTATATGCAGATTATTCATGTTAGTGTTTCCCTAACAAAAGGGACGCTTATCTTAAAAGTGAAATCCAAATCTTCTCTTGATCAATTACCTTAATTATAGAGGAAGTCTGTCTGTAGTTTTGTTGGGGTTTTTTTTGTTTTGTTTTTTTGGATTTTTTCTTTTTTTTTTTTTTGGTCTAGCCAGGTAGGTAAGTTGTAATTTTAAGCAGTTTGGTTTGCTAAGCATGATTAAGACACCATTCCCTTTGAGGTTTACCCTTTTGCTTCTAGGGTACAACTGTTTATCATCTTGGGTCAAAGGTTATAAAAAGTAGTCATCAATTAAGGCTTTATTGGTTGTAATTGGTAGTGCTATGAAAGGAGCCAGCCAAACTGAATCTGATAATAAAAGACTCTTTGTTAAAATATTTAATAAATTAACACTCTGCCTTGGAAGGGGGAAGCTAATTACAAAGGCCAAGATTGTTAATCATAATGTTTGCTTTCTTCAAAAGCACAGACTCAACTACTCCATAATCATTAGACATCGGATTTCTTTCTTTTTCTTTTTAAAAATCCTACAGACTCTGTCAGTCCCCGGAGGGGATGCTCTTCTATGGCTCATGCTTGGAATATAGCAGAAGAAGGAAATGCCAAGACAAACATAGGTTATAAGGGCCATCTTAAAAATAAACAGAACTCTGTTAGAACGTCAGACTGCCTCTGTTTTCTTCGAAAAGGGTCAGAAGTTTCTGTAGATTAATTTTGTAGGCAAATTAAGTGATATCAAGAACCGGTGCATTTGGAAGTAATGATATTTTTAATGATAAATTGTCTACCAGAGCAGCTATTCTTTCTCCATATATAATTTTTTTGAACTGTTTTGACAATGTTGTGGCTCTTGAATTTTAGACATTTTTCAAAGCCCTACTATACACATGTGGAGCTATGACACATACCTTTATGACACTTGAATGACCTTGCCATGGGAACTCTGTGAATGGGCTTTTACATCTGGGAATCGAATGTTTCTATATTTAAACAATAGGGGGCATCTTGGGTTTTTCCCTTACACATGTTTCTGTAGTCTGATGTTTAGGGCAGTTCTAATGAAAGCAAATCCTGCCTTGGGCCTGCTGTGCAAATTAGCCATATGGTGAAGTGTAATATCCCGCTGAACATCATTATGGGACTCTATGGAAAGTACTCCCCTTTTCACATGGAAGCAAATTAAAATGGCCCTTTCTTTTTTTTTTTTTTTAACTCTGAATAAACCTGTCTTCACTTGGATGCTGTGACAGTTAAAAGGGAGTTCCAGCTGCAGTCAGGGTGGTGAAATTATAGGCTTTGCCCAAGACCTAATGGAATATCGCTTCCTGTAGGCAAAGCCGGAAGAACAATGATGTGTGCTTCCCTGCTTCCCTTCCCCTCCCTTGTTCTTTCTGTAGTTGTCCTTAGCTGCTTCTCAATCCAAGGATTAATTTTCTGTTATTGTGATGGATGTGATGGATGAGAAGGACTCAGTCCACTCTCCAATAGACCCCGTACCAATATCTGCCAGGAAAGACCCACTAGATGAAGAGCTGTTTAGCCAAATAAGGGCACAGTGTATTCTGTATTTAATACAGAAGATATAAGGTGTGTCCCTCTTTGCCTCCTGTGTAGACATATTGCCCGTATGAAGAATTAGTGTCCCAATGTAAATATTTTTTTTCTCTGCAATGCTAGGAATGTAGATGCCACTATGTTTAGTAGCATGGGGCTCATTAATAGTTTGAAATGTTCCAGGTGTCTTTGTATGTGATGTACATTGTTACCTTTCATGAAGAAAAAGATATCCATAGATAGGTCTTTCATCTAGCATCTCTTTTCTCCCTAAGACTGAGATCACATGATCCTGCCTTATTTGATTACTGGTGCACATTTGTAAACTATAGCAGCTAAAATTTGGCCTTGAGCTTTGTTAGCAGTAAATTTTAACCAATTTTACAGACAGAAACAAAACAAAACCCTCACTCATTTGCCCACATTGAGTGGCAATATTATTTGTGTTTCTTATGTTTACATCCAGACAAGTGTCTGGACAGATGGAGAAGTATTCCAGGTTGTCACTTGTGTTTTTATTTTCATTTTTAAACCTTTATTCAAAGCCATGTTAGTTCCAGCATTTGTATGGTGACATTTTGTAGCATGTGTTTGAAGAAAAGGAGTGGGAACAGTGTTATGGAATAAAAGTAGATTATGCTAAATTATGATGGAGAAAATATTTTTGCATGCAAAGTTCATTGCAAAGAGTATATACAATATGATCCTATTTTATGCATATATATGTATTAATACATGTAGATATATGTGAAATATCTATTCATTTAGAATAGGAACAAGTCTTTAAGGGAGTATACCAAAAAGTAAGCAGTAGTTGCCTCCGAATTATGGGATTATGAATGGCTTTTGTCTGTTTTCCCAATTTGTGTTCTCTAATTTTCTACAAGTCACATATTTTACTTTCATAGTTAATAATAACTTAAAAGAGATAAACAATGTAGAAAACACAACTATAAGCAAAAGGTTAAGAAAAAACAACTATTTCCAGCATCATCTGAGGAGGAGTGTGTTATTTCCTGGTGACTGGATTAATCTAGTGCTAGGGATTAGTGATTAGACTTTGGAATAGCAGTGGATTTTAGAGAATTTGAGCATTACTGCCCTTCCCCATGTATAACATAAGGTGTGATATAATATTAAGTATCTAAATTAAATATAAATTTAGTAAATAAAGTACCCAGTGAATTGAATAAGAGGTTGACAGAGCTTGGAGAGTATTTCTTTTTCTTGCTTTGGCATTAAGTAAAAATAGAATATTTGCTATAATCATTTAGCTGTTCTTATATAGTCTTTCTATAACCAAATGAAAGAAAATTTGTTGTGGGGATTTCTTTATAATAATACAGAATTTAGTATTTGGATTAAATTTCAGAGGGCATGTACATAATTAACATAGGAAATGTTAAGGATTCTAAGTCTTCCTTTCTTAAAAAATTTAGGTTATTCAGTATGAAATGTTTGATTGCTTTAAGTACTAAATTTGACAGTTGATATCTCTGACATTCCACTTTGACATTTTTTTTTTAATTTTTAATTTTTTTTTATTTCAGTGTATTATGGGGATACAAATGTTTAGGTTACATATAGAGCTTCAAGCATGTCCATCCCCCAGACGGTGTGCACTGCACCCAGTGGCTGTGTATATACCCATCCCCTCCTCCCACCTCCTACCTGCCCGACACCCGATGAATGTTACTACTATATGTGCACTTAAATGTTGGTCAGTAAAGTCAGTTAATACCAATTTGATGGTGAGTGCATGGTGCTTGTTTTTCCATTCTTGTGATACTTCACTTAGTAGAATGGGCTCCAGCTCTATCCAGGATAATACAAGAGGTGCTAACAATTCTTGTTTTATTTTTATTGTGAAGATACATCCTCAATCTTTCAAATGCATGTTTTGGCTTGTGATTATCCTTCAATTTTTTTAAGAGCAATTTTTTTGAAAAATACGTGTTATTTTCGATTATGAGTTCCGCTGTGGAACCATTGCAGTGCAGACAGCTTGAAATATCAGTGAAGTGTTTGGGACGGATGTGGCTAATGAATGCACAGTATGTTGATGGTTTGAGAAGTTCCATTCTGGTGATTTTAATCTTGAAAATGAGCCACATGGGCGACCTGAAACCAAGGTGGATAATGATGAGCTGAAAGCTATGGTGGAAGCAAATCCATCTCAACCTACGTGAGAATTAGCAGCAAGGTTTGACGTTACTATTCCAAAGATATTGGATCATTTGAAACAAACTGGCAAGGTAAAGAAAATGGATAGGTGGGTTCCACATGAATTAAACAAGCATCAGAGGAGAAATCATCTCAAAGCTTGCCTTTCTTTGCTGTCATTGACATAAAGGCGAATCATTTCTACACCATATTGTTCTATGATGAAAAATGAATTCTTTTTGACAGCCACAAGCATTCAGCATAATGGCTGGATAAAGATGAAGTGCTGATATGCAGTCCAAAATGGAATATTCATCAAAAAAAGCTAATGGTGTCTTTTTGGTGGTCCAGTGCTGGTACCATCCACTGCAGCTTTGTGAAACCTGGTCAATCCATTACAATGGATGTCTACTGCAACCAACTGGATTAAATGATGAGGATGCTTGTGATTAAGCAGCCAAGATTGGTCAGTAGAGACAAGCCAATCCTTTTGCAAGACAATGCTCTACCACATGTTGCACAAACAACATTGCTCCAACTGCAGAAGCTGGACTTGGAAACTCTGTCATCCACTGTATTCACCAGACCTTGTTCCAGCTGACTACCACTTTTTCCAGGTTTTGCACCACTTCTTGCAAGGAAAAATATTCAATTCTCAAAAAGCTGTGGAAAACACCTTTTGTGATTTCATCGCCACTTGCTCTCTGGCTTCTTCACTGTTGGCATATGCTACCGTTAAGATGGCAAAACTGTGTTGATAGTTTAGGTGTATACTTTGATTAGTTGTACTGCTTCTTGTTTGAGATATAATCTATAATTTTGATTAGAAATTGGACATTTCATATTCAATGACCTAATAGTTTAAATGCTTAAAAATTTGAAAACTTATACCATTAACAAATAAGGCTGATAATTAACATTTTGTCTGAATTTGAGTAAAATTTTCTGTAACTATTGGACTGAGTAAATGGATTGAGAGATTTAGTTGTTGAGTTCTGTGTTGTGCTATAAACAAAGCAAACCGTAAAAGTCAGAAGACACTTTATTCCCTTCCCATTGTATACCTTCTGGCTTGAAAATACAATCCTGAATTCATGAATACATTAGTGAGTGTCTTAGTCCATTTGTGCTGCTATAATAAAATACCACAGACTAGGTAATTTATAAATAATAGAAATTTATTTTTCATGCTTTTGGAGGCTGGGATGTCCAAGATCAAGGTGATAATAGGTTTGGTTGTCTGGTGAAGGCTGCTCTCTGCTTCTAAGGCAGCACCTTGTTGCTGCATCTTCCAGAGGGGAAGAATGGAAGGGAAAAACGCTGTGTTCTCACATTCCAGAAGAGATAGGAGGTGAACCCCCACTCCCTTAAACTATTTTATAAGGGCTCTAATCCTATCCATGAGTGCCCCACCCTCATCACTTCATCACCTCTTCAAGGCCCCACTTCATTGCTTTATTGGTGATTAAGTTTCAACATATAAATTTTGGGGCATACATTCAGATCATAGCAGTCAGCAACTGCTGTGATGCATGGATTTTTCTATTTTAAGGCTGCCAGAGTGTGAGGTAAGGGGCATAGAGGGATGGGGGATTGTTGGTGACAGCACAGTTCATCCTTTGCTAGAGAATACTCAAAATCATAGTACCATGCAAGAACAAAGATAGGAAGACCCTATATTACTCTGTTTTTTTTTTTTTTTTCATTCACTTTAGGAAGTTCGCTTTTTTAAACTCTGGGAAATGTTTGGTAGGAAAATGTTTGCCCATATTTCTTATGAATTTAGTAGGCCAGTTGCTTGCTAGACACTAGAGTCAGTTTGTAGATTGCCTTTGGCACAGCCTTGGACCTGGGCATATCAACCTGCTATGAGTTGTTGCTTCCATAAGGATATTAGATGTATAGCTAGATAAATGGTGAATGGGCAAAAAGCAAACCACAAAACAAGCCTGAAAGAAAGTACTGGTCTAGAAAGAGCTCGTCTCATTCAAAATAGAGCAATTGGGAAAACAAAACAATATAAAACAACATGAGATCTGAGAAAACTTACTAAACAGAAAAGGTCAAGTAACAGCATCTTAAAAATCCAGAGGAAACATGATCCTAAAAATGATTTTCAACAGGAACCAAAAGGAAATTCTGGAAAATTATTTGGTAAAAAGAAGCCATTACCCCTATGAAACAGGGACAAAATAAGAGAATAATAATGGAGGTAGAAAAATACTGGGATGAGATGAATAGGAATAATTCCTAATGGTCAATGCAATAGGCGATAAAGTATAAATATAAAAATGAAACTGTACACGAAATTATGGATCGATTTTTATTCATACTTTTAATTATTTATTCGAAACTGAATGCCTATTAGGTGCCTGGCACTCTTGTAGGGGCTGGGAACACAACAATAAATACAATAAACTAGAAACATATTCTCATGGAGCTTGCATCCTAATGAGAGAAGACAGACAATAAACAAACTACATAATATCAGATGGAGATATGTACTATGCAAAAAATTAAAACAAGGTTATGTATTAGGCAAGACTTTCCATTTCAAGTTGTGTAATAGAAAAGACTTTTCTAAGTAAGTGACATTCAAAGTTATATTTGAATTATAAGAAAGAGCCACACATTTCCTAATTGCTGGTGTCCCTTGGCGTTTTTGTGCTAGGTTCGTTTGTACTTTCATTGTATGGGCATTTCTTAGATTACCTGCTTTTATGCTAGGCTTTGATTACAATCTCTCTGCTAATGATTCTGAAATCCATTATCTTTAGCCTAGCCATTTGTCTCGAGCCACACACCCAGCTATGCCAGCTCCCAAACACCTGGCACTTGTAAGTTGTCAATTGAATGTATCTAATTCAAAAGTCATCATCATCAATCTTCTCAAATATAGTCAACTTTCATTATTCATGGTATTAATAGTTATGTTCTATACAGTCACTGCCAACACTGAATTAGTGATTACTGAACCATTGCTCCTAGGGGAAATTCGGGGTTAGTTCCTGTGAGCTTCTGGTCACATTTTCATCAACTGATCAGTGCATAATTTGATTTATGAATGTTTCTGTTTAAACATACTTCATTTAATATATATTAGTGATTCATTAATGTTGAATTCACACTAATCTCATGCCTGAAAGAAGATTATCTAATACATGTGTTTTGTCTGTAAGGCACGTCGCAGACTTGTTGAGTTTAGGAACACTAGATAGCACTTCAGTACTATGATTGGAGGCCATTTTAAACAGCAAAAACACCAACAAAAAGCACAAAAATTCAAAAAACGTGGCACTGGCTAGACTGTGAAAGTGATATCTGTTTACAGTATGAAAACTAATAAAAGGCAGAGAATTGCCTTATTTAACCTTAGCTGGGAATATGTGCATTGGCCAACTCAAATTTTTTGCTATGCACGTCTGTGCATGACCATGAGAGAGCTATGAGTATTGGTCTTAGGGTTATAAATAAATTTTAGCAAGTAGGCAAATTTGTAAATAAGTCTGTGAATAATGAAGATTGACTGTGTATTCCTTCTACATATGTTTTCTCTCTCATTAAATGAAACCACTGTCAAACCAGTTATCCATCTTAGAAACCTCGTATCAGTGTTCTTTTCTTCCTATTTTTTATCACCCATATCTAATTAATTACCAGCTTGCACCTTCTAAATGTATGTCAGATTCTGACTGATAGTTTTGAATGAAGTTTTTCTTTCTTTCTTTTACTCTCTACAATACAACTTTCAAAATGTCTAAAACTCTTATGGTCATTTGAGTCCAAATATCTTAACATAATTTATAAAACACTCCAGCCTCATCTCTATTCCTTATACCTGAAGTTTTAGCTATGGATAACTTCTTTCAAATTCTTGGGATATGTGATGCCTTTTTAAAATCTGAACGTCTTTGTTTCTACTAGGAACATTTTTTCCATTTCTCTTTTCCTGGTTTACCTCTCATTCTTCAGTTGGGAGTGTACATGTCATTTTATTCTGAGAAGCTTTCTCTGACACTTCCCCCACCCACTACACACACACATTCAAACACACATATCACGTCTAACCATAGGATTCTGTAATTCATTTGAATATAATTGCTTGTTTAATTGCCAGTCTTTCACCCTTAACTATAAATTCAGTGAAGACAGGGACCATTCTCAGTGTTGATCACATGGTAAGCACTTAGTATATATTAAGTGACTGGTTTTTCTTCGAGATTGTGTGCTTTAATTATCACAAAACTTTTGGAATGTTGTAATACTAATGGCATAAAATAGGAAAGAAAACCTTTTCACTTCTCTGCTTATTGTTTTATATCTGTTTGCTTATGTCTTCAGTGGCCTTTTTTTTTTTAATGTTAGTGATTCAAAGGGCTTGAAGTTGAAGTGAAACTGCTATCGTTCATCTAGTGGCCTATTTGTGAATAGACAGGTACTTCACCAATTACTCAATTGGGTTGGTCAAACATCTACTTCTTGAATTCCACCTTTAAGCATTGAGTTGACAAAATTGGCAGAGGGAATAGAATAACCAAAGGTGAACTTATTTAATAGATGCTAGGAAAATTCAACTCGTTTTTGTAAATGGAAAGCCAGACCTATTAGATAAATCAGTCTTTTCTTTTGTTTTTATTCTACCAAAGGAATATTTGAAAGGCAACACTGTATCCAGTTTAAAATTAAGTAGAAGTTCATGATTTGATTTTTATATAGAATTTCATGTCATATATTTTCTATCATTTACAACAAATTAAATTAGTGCATCATGGTCTAATTAGAGAGGCTTTCCCTAAATTCTCAAGTAAGTGTTTCTTGGCTCCAAAGCACGTTGAATATGTAATGTCACACTAGAATAATAAAAGTCTTTTAGGGCTATTAACCTTAAAACGAAAAGCCCTTCAGTGTGTACAGAATATAATTAACATTTAATAATACCACTATGCTCTGAAATGCTGACAAGTTGGGAATAACTTTAACAAACTAGCAGTTTCCACTTATTTCTTAAATGAAATCATTTGCTTCCTCATTAATTTATGAACAACAGAAGCCTTGAAATAGCTGTCCTAATGTTTGATTTCATTTTATAGGCAGAAAAACTCAGGTGTGTACAGTCATAATCACTTTAGAATTTTAAAACCATTGTTTCCAAGCTACACTGGGGTTTAACAAATCGTGACTCATGGGCCAAATCTAGCCTGCTACCTGTTTTTGTATGGTCTGTGAACTAAAAATGGTTTATTTCATTTTTAAAGTCAAAAGAAGAAGAATATTTCATGACAGGTGAGAATTATATGAAATTCTGATTTCAGTTTCCACAAATAAGATTTTACTGGAACACGGCCACACTCATTAATTTATGTCTTGTCTATGAATGCTTTTGCACGACCACAGCAGAGTTGAGTAGTTGCCACCAAGCCTAATATGTATATTATCCTGCCCTTTACCGAAAATGTTTGCTAACTCCCAAGCTATACTACTGTGTTTAGATGATTTAGTACCTTAAGTCAACTTTCCCAATTTAGGGTAAATTTAGGAATCTAACAAAGAAATTATGATGAATAACGTTTTTCAAATTTTCTGGATGGCAAAGGAAACTGAATTAGGTATTGCCTGAAGTCCATAGTTTTTCAGATGGGCAAGGCTTTCACTTTAATCATTGATCGTATCTTATTTATTTTTTATTTGTTTATTTATTTGTTTTTAGCTTAAAACAACAGAGATTTGCTATCCCTTACAGTTCTAGGGGGCAGAAGTCCAGAATCAAGGTGCTGACAGGCCCTGCTCTCTCTTCTACCTTCTGGTGGTTTCTCCATAATCTTTGGTTTGTAGCTATGTAACTCGAATCTCTGTCTCCTGTGTGTGTCTGTCTTCCTTTTGTGTGTCTGTGTCTTCATCCGGTGTTCTCTCTCTGTGTGTGTTTCTCTATTTTTGTTGTTGTTGTTGTTCTTTTTGTTTTTAGAGATAGGGTCTTGCTCTATTACCCAGGCCGGAGTACAGTGGCCTGATCATAGCTCAGTGCAACCTCAAACTTCTGGCTCAAACAATACTCCCACCGCAGCCTTTTGAGTAGCTAGGACTACAGGCATGTGCCACCACACCTGGCTAATTTTTAAATTTTTTTTTTTTATTTGTAGAGACAGGGTCTTGCTGTGTTGCCCAGGCTGGTCTCAAACTCCTGGGCTCAAGCAAGCCTCTTGCCTCAGCCTCCAAAAGTGCTGGGATTACAGTCATGAGCCACTATGCCCATCCTCTTATTTATTTTTTAAATAAGCACTTGGCATAATTGCTTATTATTTATCAGATTCTGTTCTAAGAGCTTTATTATTCTTCTAAATCCTCATTACAGCCATTTGAGATTGACATTTCTACAAATGAGAAAACCACAGCACACGTGTTAGTGAAAGTTAAGTAGTTGAACAGTAGAACTTAAATTAGTGGAAGGGAATTTATGCAGGTATTTATAGCAGTTATACATCTAGTAAGGGGCAGAGTCATGATTTGAATGTAATCATCTGGTTCCAAAATCAGTGCTATTTACCACTATGTTGTGTTGTCTTTTCCTTTCTACTCTCGGTTATTTAGAAAAAGCCTTAGATTAAGAGTAGAAATTAGTAATAGAACAGGCATGATATTTTCATAATTTTGAACTTATATTAATTTCCTAGAGCTGCTATAACATAGCACTACAAACTGGGTGGTTTAAAACTGGTATGTATCCTATCCCAGTTTGGGAGACTAGAATTCTAAAATCAAGGCATCAGAAGGGCCATGCTCCCTCTGAGACTCTGGGTAGAATCCTTTCTTGTGTCTTTATAGCTGCTGCTGGTGACCAGCAATTCTTGATGTTCCTTGGCTTCCAGCTGCATCACTCCAATCTCTAACCCCTGTTGTCAGATGATATTCTCCCTGTGTGTCTTTATCTCTGTCTTTTCTCTTTGCCTTTAAGGACACCAACAATATTGTATTAAGGACTCACCCTACACTAGTATGACTACATCTGAATTTAATTGCATCTACAATAACCCTATTTCCAAATAAGTTCACACTCTAATGTTCTGGGAAGGACATGAATTTTGGGAGGACACTATGCAACCCAGTACAGAGCTTATGAGCCAAATCTTGTTCTCCAGAGCACTTCTTTTAAGCTCAGAAACCCTAAATGAAAAGTCAAAACTGTGCACCAAGAATTTCCAGGGCTTTGTTTCTTCTTCTTTGGGTTATGTTAGATTATATGTTAGATTATAAAGACTGATTTACTTTTCACAATTCCTGCCTTTTTTGTGCTTCTCATTGGTTCTTTGCTCATGATTCATTTAAAGGCTGTTTTTGTTTGTTTTTTTCTGGACAGTTTTCTTCTGGAGTGTTCTGTGAGTTCATTAAGGAACATTTCCTCACCTGTTATTATAACCTATGGAAAGACTGGTTTGCTGTCATTCTTGTGAATTTGTAATAGTTGATCCAGAAACCAACTTTGATGTGCTGATGGTTGAGTTCTGGAAGTTTCCTTATAAGGATATTTTGTATCCACCTTATGGGTTTGTAAGTAAGGTTCAATAAATGATTATAGTTATTTTTATTTTCTAAGGTTATTATCATTGTTAAAATAGCATATTTTGTGAAATGTGGTGCTACCTCAAATTCCAGACCTGGGACCTTCCATTTTCCCTTGAAATACAAGAGTAATTGGTCTAATTTTGTGAACTCATTTCCTTTTGTTTATTTTCCAGGGTGCCCGGGAAACATTTGAGAATTATTACCGAAAACAGAGGCGAAAACAGGCTCGTTTGGTACTCCAGCCTCCATCTAACATGGTAGGACTACCACCTTACCTTCACTTTTCTCATATTTTCAGGTTTCTTCTTTGGTATCTTTGATTAGAGAGAAAGAGAGAGAGAGAGGGAGGGAGAGGGGGAGAGGGGGAGAGAGAGAAAGAGAGAGAAAGAGAGAGATTGAGAGAGATTGCTGTAATTCTAAGACCACTTTTGGTGGATGTGATTTGCAGTAAGAAAACATCTATGGATTGCTATATGTCAGGCATTGTTCTAAGTACCAGATATGTATTGTCTCATTTCATCTTCATTGTAATCCTATAAGGTAGGTACTATTATTATATTTGCCTTATAATCTAGGGTAGCAGTCTCCAATCTTTTTGGCATCAGGGACCAGTTTCATGGAAGACATGACTGGGGCAGTAGGGTGTAGGGGGTGATGGTTTGGGGATGATTCAAGTGCATTACATTTATTGTGCGGTGAAACCTCTCTGCTAATGATAATCTGTATTTGTAGCTGCTCCCCAGTGCTAGCATCACCGCCTCAGCTCCACTCAGATCATCAGGCATTGGATTCTCATAAGGTGTGCACAACCTAGATCCCTCATATGTGTGGTTGACAGTAGGGTTCCTGCTCCTGTGAGCATATAATGCTCCTGCTGATCTAATAAGGAGGCAGAGCTCATGTGGCGATGCGAGCAATGGGGAGTGGCTGTAAATACAGATGAAGCTTTGCTCACTTGCCCATCGCTGACCTCCTGCTCTGTGGCCTGGTTCCTAACAGGCCATCAACAGGTACCCACGGACAGGTACCAGTCTGTGGTCTGGTGGCTGGGGACAGCAGGTCTAGGGAACTGAGCCTTAAGGGATTAAGTAACTGATTTGAACTTTGTCTTAATGTAACAAAACAGAAACAATAACTTTTTCTTCTTTGCTTTGTTGTAGCATGAAACTTTAGATGGCTACAGGAAGTATTTTAATCAAATTGTAGGGTAGGTATATATATTTATTTAAATGTATACACTTTCAGTATGTATATGTATATGTATACATATTCAGTGCATAGAATTATGAGACTTGGAAAAGCAAATAAGGTTTTTCTTGGGAAATTCTTCTGTTTCCTTTTTCTAAATCCTTAAGATAGGATTTGATTTTGATTTTCTAATGGTTTAAAAGAAACATCCTATTTGTTTTAACATTACGTTGGTGAAGGGTACTTTCTGTGAATAAAGGGAGAAAAACATTGAATTGTAATCTTACTATACATGACGTTTCTCTGTTCTTGGTAAGATGGAATGAAATAGTCAATGAAAGTTGGCAATTTTTTTCTAAAAGGGCCAGCCAGTAAAGTATTTTAGGCTTAACAGGCCATACGGTGTCTGTCACAACTATTTAGCTCCGTTATTGTTGTGTGAAAGCAGCTAGAGACAATACGTAAATAAGTGAGCATGGCTGTGTTCCAATAAAACAGTCTTAATAAAAACAGGCAGTGGGCCAGATTTAACCCATGGGCTATAGTTTGCCACCCTCATCTAGAGTGTATATAGTGGTATGGAATTGCAGTTCCCAAATAAACACCCCAAATACAGGCAGCTTGTTCTAATTGCAAAATGATGACTATGCTGTTAAAAGGAAATAAATTGGATTCTTCCATCAACTTTTTCTTTTTTTTCCCTGATTTAGATTGTTTCAATGTAATTAATAGTTTTGATTAAAATCTATCATAAAAATTCCCTAATGAAATATTGTTTTCATTAATATGAACATTTAGGTAAGATATCTGACTATACAATTTAAATGCATAGTAACAAAAAGCTGCAACAAGAATGTTCAAAATATGTTTGCTTTTATTTTTTTTTGACCTTTATATGATACCTTTCAACACTTTGATGAGAGTCTACATAAGAGGAATTATTTTGATATTTTGTGTGTTGGGTTCTTATAAATATATCTGTATTTCAGCTCTCATTGTCTCTTTCGAATCCATTAGTTTTTTGAAAATTTATTGCCTGGTGTTTTTTAATATAGTGAAATTAGCATCCATTACCTTTATACATTTTTCCCCTTTTAGCTGGATAACATGGTTACCATCCAATAGAAATTTAACTCCAATCTCTGTAAAAGTGGTTAAGGAGATATCATGATCATGGATGTAATTCTTAGTCCAAGAAGTCTGATTTCATTTACTGATACTAAACAGCTTTCTCAAAAGGAAAAAATGACTATTAACTTTGAATTTGATGGCAGCTCTTAATGTTTGTCAAACCCTGGAGATAGTAATCAAACTATAATTTCTGACAGCTGTGCTTTCCTTTTTCCTCACTCTTAGCTTTTTTGTGGTTGAAGATCATATTTTACATACAACCCAGGGCTTAGTAAATAGAGCCTACATTGATGAACTATGGGAAATGGCACTTTCAAAAACCATCGCAGCACTCCGTACCCACTCGGTATGTACGAAGCTCAAGAAGTTATTACTTAGAGCTGATTATCTGTACACTATTCAGTGTTTTACTTTATAATAAAAAGTCTATATTATAATTTAGAAATTTGATTATTAATAACAAATTTTAGCCATAATCCCTGGCTTGGTTATTATTAGCTTTCTTATATATAAATTTAAAGACCCTTTTTTCAGCATATAAATACAGAATATATAATATATATAATATGTATTTCAAATAGGAACATGCTGTGTTTTGCATTTAATGTCTAATGAATTTGTTTTAATTTTGATATATGTAATATTCTATTGTAGGAATGTGCCATTATTTTTTAACTGATCTACTTCATATTTAGGGATTTAAAAAAATTTTCATTTTGTTTTCCTAGCTATTAAAAACACTGGAGTGAATATTTGTGTACATATATCGTTGCACAATTAATTATACTTAGGGCAAATTCTTAGAAATGAAATTAGTGAAT
The DNA here is from genome assembly GCA_963574885.1 of Lepilemur ruficaudatus. Lineage (NCBI taxonomy): Eukaryota > Metazoa > Chordata > Mammalia > Primates > Lepilemuridae > Lepilemur > Lepilemur ruficaudatus. The sequence continues at coordinate 35,440 of CAUYRT010045277.1, read as the reverse complement.
TAAAGTATCTATACATTTCTTAGGCTCTAGATATTGCTAATTTGCTCTACAAAAGTAGTGAACGATTTAGAACTCTGAATAACATCTATTAGAATGCCTATTTCCCTATTGCCTTTACAGAAGGTTATGTTTAAAAACAGAAAATCATTCATAATCTGTCAGAAATTATCTTATTCTAATATGCTCTTCTTTCATTTTAATACTAATAATGAAAATCTTTTCACATGTTTTTGAGTATTTGTTTCTCTTAGAATTTCCTGTTCATTTACACTGCCTTTATTTTATATTTTAATAGATTTTTTATATTTTATTGCCTATTAATAAAACATCGGTGTCAGCCTTTAATCTGAATGTTAACTTCTAGTCTGATATATATGTTGTAAATCTTTTTTCTTAGTTTTATGTCTCTTAGCTTTGCTTTCCTTTTCTGCAGCTTTATAAAAGTTGTAAAATTTTTGTATATTTAATTTTATTAATCTTTTACTTTATGATTTGTCTTGTCTATTCCAAAACATATGTAATTATTTGTCTGTATTTGATTTTAGTATTTCTATGTTCCTTTTTTTACTTGTAAATCACAACCATAAAAAGTTTATTTTAGCATAAAGTATGAGATTCGATTCTATCTTAAATTATTTTGAAATGACTTATCATGTCCAGTAACACTATTGTGATAATCTGTTGCCTCAGTCAATATGGGCTACTATAACAAAATACCATAGACTGGGTGACTTAAACAACAGAAATTTATTTTCTCACAGTTCTAGAGAATAGCAGTCAGGTATTAGGGTGCCAGCATGGTTGGTTTCTGGTGAGGGCTCTCTTCCTAACTTACAGAAGGCTGCCTTCTCACTGTGTCCTTACTTGGTCTTTCCTTTGTGTGTACCTGTGGGTCACTAAAGGGTACAAGGTTTCTTTTTGAAGTGAAGAACATTTTCTAAGATAGACTATGATAATGACTGTACATACATGTGAATATTCAAAAACCTAAAAACCATTGAATTATATACTTTAAATGGATGAGTTGTACAGTATGGAAATTGTATCTCAACAAAGTTGTCAAAAAACAACTCAGCATTACACAGATTTACTCACTGAACCATTTTATCCATGAAAAGAGTGGTTGATATCACAGATGTTAATTGTATTTCATGACACTATTTATTGTATTGGTATTACCCAGCACACAAAACAAAGTAAGAATAACCCAAACATCAAAACAAATCTCAAAAGCAAACACTGTATCTGAATGATTATGTTGTTTATCAGAAATATTTTTCTAGCTTTATATGTGGCTTTTTAAAACTACTCTTTACTTTTTCTCATTAAATTATTAGTATAAATGGAAACATTTTGAAGGAAACATTTCATGCATCAATATTTGCAATATTCTCAATGCTGATTTCAAGACATGATAAAGATCTTACATAATCCAACCTACTTAGAAATCAAATTTGGCAATATGTTAAAAGGTTAACATGCCTAGTAAAAAGAAGAGTTCATTTCAGAAATAGTTCAATATTAAAAGATCTCCTAATGTGATTGTTAATAATGTAATCAACAAATTATATGATAATACTGGAAGTATTTTTTTATGATTCATATTGTGGAGCAATATAACCCTGTGCAACCAATAAAACTTATGTTTTATATATATTAAATATTGAAAATTTTTCTTAATATGTAATAGGTAGACAAGAGTATGTGCTGATAATGGTTTTATACACACACACATTCACAACCACATTTTTAACTTTTTTTTAATTGAAAGGACGTACTTAATATATTTATCTTCTAGATCTCCTAACTATATTCTCGTTGAAATAAAATGGCAGGGGGGGAGGGAAGAAATAAACTAAAAAAGGAAGCACTATAAATTGCTATCTATAGAGTAGAAATTTTGAAAAAATTCTTTGAACTTAGAAAACAGATGCAATCAAAATAATGACTGAACCAGAGAAAAGAAAATATTACATTAACTATGGTAGAGGAAAGTACTGTCAAAGCATGAGACATTCTTCCAAATGGAATCTAGGAACATCTGAAATTCAGAGTCAACAAATACAGTGAACAGGAATGGACCTTTGAGAAATCATGAGCGAAGTTATTTAGATGTCTACTTTGTTAAAGCCTTGGCCAGCCAGGTTACTGTCCAATTCCCTTGGAAAACCTAAACCTTACCACGTACTTAAAGGCACAATAGTTTGATCAGTGAAGGTCTCTAGTACTTCTTTTTGAAGAAATTGATTCATCTGTCCCACCTACTTACAGAGAGCCTGTAGTCATTTTTTGGGGGAAACAGACTTAAAACCGCAGAGGAGGAATCCCATCCCAGTTATCCATACTAATCAACCTAGTTCTTCATTCCAAAATATGAACAAACATCCAAGAGTCATAAAATATTTGAGGAAAACTATTATTAACATATCGAATAGTAGACAATAATAAACAAATGGAATAACTATTCTTTAGCAAATACAAATAATATATGGGCTGGGAGAAAAATTTACAAAGTAATGATCATTTCTAATTTTAGAAATACAAAAGGTTACCTTATTCGTACCAACCGTTCAGGTAAAAGCAACTGAAAGTGCTGCATTTTATATGTCACATATAAGACATTCTTCTAAGTCTCAAAGTATTCGTAAGGATAATAAGGAATTACAGGGCAAAATCCAAAGGAAATTGGATAGATAGATAGGCTAAACATTCAAGCTACCTTTTCCCTGAGGATTCTTGTTAGTAATTTTTGCAGAGGATGTGATTTTGTACATTGAAAATCCAAAGGAAATTACATTAAAATTATTACAGTTAATAGCTGAGATGGCAATTCCTTTTTACAAATTTAGTATATGAAATTAATTATGTTTTTATAAACTGAGAATAAAATTTGAAAAATTAAAAATTTTTAAGGATAAAATTTATACAATAGCATAAACAGAAGGTAGTTAGAAATATATCTAACAAAAGATATTAAAGACCTTTATGGAAAAAAATTTCTAAAATGTTATTGAGAGACTAAAATGAGTTAAAGAAGACCTCAATGAAAATCGAGAATATACAATGTTCATTGATTGGAAGAGATATTGTAAAGATATGTTTTCTCAAAATTGATCTATAGATTTAATTTAGTGTTAGTCAAAATTTTGATAGTTTTATTATTGGGAGGATGGGTACCTTATGACCTAATTATAACATTTGTAAGCCAGTACAAAGGCCAAGAGCAAATAAGAGACTCAAGACTGAGAACAAAGTATTTGGGTTTCTTTTACCAGATATCAAGACAATTAAATCATGTTAATTTAAGACAATCTGATAATGTCATTGGATAGGTAATGGGCCTCCAAACAGCCTCATACATATATGAATTCTTGATATATTGAGATATGTATATATGAATGAGGTGACATGGAAGGTCAGTGGTTAGATGACAGACTTTTTGATGGCTAGTAGTGGGACAATTGGCTATCATGATGCAGGAAAGTATACATCAAAAATTGAGTTTCAGGTGGATAAATATGAAAATGTGAAAGCCAAAACCATAAATAATATAAAAGAATATTTTAATGATTCAGTATATGAAAAGAGTTCTTAACTAAGGTGCAAAAGCACTATCCATAAAGAAAAAGATTCCTACTTTAAACATTAAACTACATTAAAACCATAAGAATAAACTTCACAAAAGATAGTGGAAAAATAAGCCACATAGTGAAAAATGGTGTTTGTGAGACATAACTAGCCAATAACTGACAGAATTATATAAAGAATTTCTACAAATCATTATAGTAAAGACACACATCCCAAATGTGTTAAAACCCATAGAATATATAACACAAAAAGTAAACCCTAATGTAAACTATGGACTCAAGTTAGTAATAATACACTGATATTGGCTAAAGACTTAAGTACTTCACAAAACGAATCCACTTGTCTGAGAAAACATATGAAAGGTTTTTAGTCTTCTTATTATATCTGTGAAATGCAAATTATAACTAAATGTGGTAACATTATGCAGGAATTAACAATACTAATATTAATAAATGTGTGGAGCAATAGGAACTCTCATACACTACTAAGGGAATGAGTTTAAATTAGTAAAACACTTTGAAAAAATGTGGCATTATCTTGTAAAATTGAAGATCCCCATGAATCAGCATTTCTATTTTTAACTATATTCTCTTGAGAAATTTTCCCCAGAATGCCATAATAAACATGCAAGAATATCATTCCAGCATTGTTGAATTTTTCAAAATTAGAAATGACTTAAATGTCTGTCAATAGTAAAATGGACAATCTGGATTAAATTCAAACATGGAATACTATACAGAATGAAAATGACCAAAGTATAGCTATACACAATAGCGTTGGTGAATTTCACAAATGTAATGTTGAATGAAAGAAGCAAGATAGAAAGTTACACATATGGCTTATTTCCATTTGTATAATGTTGAGAAAGAAAATATTGGTTAAGGCTGAGTATTTAGGTGGATATAAACTAAAGAAAATAAGAGAGTAAAAAGACAAGCCACAGATTGAGAGAAATCTTTGCAAATCACATGTCTGATAAAGGACTGGTATCCAAAAGATACAAAGAATTCTTTTTTTTTTTTTTAAAGGCTGGGTCTCACCTTGATGCCCAGGCTGGAATGCAGTGGTGTGATTATAGCTCGCTGCAACCTCAAACTCCTGGGCTCAAGCAGTCCTCCCTTCTTGGCCTCTAAGAGTACTGGGATAACAAGCTTGAGCCACCATGCCCAGCCCAAAGTACTTAAAACTCAATAAGAAAACAAACAACCCAATTAAAAAATGGGCAAATGATCTGACCATATACCTCATCAAAGAGGCAAATATGCCTATAAAACTATAGTCATTATCATATGTCATCAAGGAATTGCAAATGTAAGCAATAATGAGGTACTAGTATGCATCCATTGAAATGGCTAAAATCCAAAACACTGGCAACACCAAATGCTACATAGAATGTAGAGCATCAGAAACTCTTCATTCATCGCTATTGGGAAGGGAAAATGGTACAGCCAGCTTGGAAAAGAGTTTAGTGGTTTCTTACAAAACTAAACATAGTCTTATCATGTAACCTAGCAAGCGTATGCCTATGTATTTGTCCAAATGAGTTGAAAACGTATGTTCACATAAAAATCTGCATACAGATGTATATAGCAGCTTATTCATAGTTGCCAAAACTTGGAAGCAACCAAATCTTCTTTGGCTGGTGAATGGATAAACAAAACTGTGGTATATTCATATAATGGAATAGTATTCAATGATAAAAAAAAATGAGCTATCAGTCTATGAAAAGACATAGAGGAACCTTAAATGCACATTGCTAAATGAAAGAAGCCAATCTGAAAAGGGCATGTAAGGTATGATCCCAATTATATGACATTCTGGAAAAGGCAAAACTATGGAGACAATGAATCTATCAGTCATTGCCAGGGGCTGAGGGGAAAGAGGGATGAATAGGCAGAGCATAGATGATTTTGGGGGCAGCAAAACAGTCCTCCATGATACTCTAATGGTGGAGCATGTCAATATGCATATATTAAAACCCATAGAATATACATCACAAAAAGTAAAGCCTAATATAAACTTTAGTTAATAATAATATGTTGATACTGGCTCATCAATTATAACCATTGTACCATAGTAAGGTAAGATATGAACCTAGGGGAACTGTGTGGATGTATGTCTGAAGGGATATATGGGAACTCTGTATTTTATGCAAAACCAAAACTGCTCTAAAAATAAAGTCTACTAATTAAAAAAATACAAACAAACAAAAAACTAAGGAAAGACATGGAAATGATTATTATAAAAATCAGAACATTGTTTCCCTGAGTAGGGAGGAATGGAGTTGTGATTCGAGTATCTGTGAGCTTCTGGCAGGCTGGCACTGTTCAGTTTTGTTGGACTGGTAAAATTTACATAAAGGTTTTCATTTTTCTTTATGTATACTATATTCATAATTTTAAGAAATGTAACAAGGAGAGAAAGTATGAAAGCAAGCTAAAGGAGGATGTAAATCAAAGATAAAAATTGGTTTCTTGGAAATTTATGATTATTAGAATAGAGAAATTCAATTGGAAGATTAAATGGATAAGACTGCGTATCATTCTGTGATCAAGAAGATAAAGTGAAAAGTATACCCCACAATACAGAGCAAAGACATAAAGGCATGGAAAACATGAAAGGAAAGTTAAGAAACATGGATAATTGATATAGATTTTTGGATGTATCTAATGGAGATTTAGAAAGGAAGGACAGTAACAAAAGAGGGGACTGTAATAATAAAATATAAGAGGGAAATTGCCCTGCAGTGAAAAAGACCAGCATCTTAAAGTGGAAAGAATGCATTGAGTGTCAAGCAGAGTAAATGAAAGAAGATAATTTTTTCATACCTGAAATTTTATATTTTAGCTTGAGGGCAAAATAAAAGGCATTTCCATACATGTAAAGATTCAAATTTTACTCTTTACCAATCCTATCTTTAAAAGATTCTTACTAGTGTTCTCCAAAAAGTGAAAAAGAAATCCAAAATATAAGATAGGATAGAATTAAATATATGCAAAAAATGATAAAATTTATAGATAAATTTAAATAACTGATTATTTGTATTGTTTAATGCTATTAATAATTCCTACAAAAGGTGATAGATACATCATGTTCAAGAGGCTTTTTAATGAAGACTCCAGATTATTTCAAGTAAACAATGGGTAAAAAGAATATAATTTATTAATCACTGTGAGGTAATCAAAAAGAAATGAACCAATAAAAAACACTAAGGAAAATAAAGAAAAAATGATGATAAATAACAAACTTAAAATAAAATGGCTTGAATACGTCCACATATGTCAGTAATCCCAGGAAATGTCAAAGTCTTAGAAAATTTTATGGTATGGTTAGTAGGAGATATTAATAAATTAAAATTACCTAAGCAGATTGAAAATAAAGAAGGAGAAGCAGAAATGGCCGTATTCCACAAGGCAAATAGAGTTGACGTTGACTTCAAATGGGAAAAGAGAGATGTTTTGTATCAATATCAATTTTAACCCACTGGAAAGACAATAGCCCTTTTACAAGGGACAAGGAAGCATCAATGTGTATAAAGGAAAAACTGTTAGTACAAGCAACATCACTATGGGAGAATTCAACTTTCAGAAATTGAGAGATCAAGAGCAAGTAACAAAAATTATAATTGAGAAAATTTAAATATCAAAATCAGTGAACTTTTAAAATAGTGACATATACATCAAAATAAATGAACTTTTAAAATCATGACACAGACATCTTTATATCCTGCGCACAGAAACTATCTCCCATGTCAGTTGTTTTCATATTTATTGATATGAGGTTATACAGGGATTTTATGGGTAATTTTTATTTTCCTATGTATTTTATTTTCCTTTTTGGATTTCTTGTATTGTTTAGCATTATTTTCTCTTTATTATTTAATCATATTTTGGCTAAGATTTGTCTTTTACTGATTTTATTTTTACCTTGGGCTTTTGGTTTAATTAATAAAATCTTTCATATTTATGTCATTAATTTATGCTTTTAATTTTCATCAATTTTATTCTTACACTTACTTATGGTTTATTTGGCTTTCTTCCCTAGTTTCATTAGTTCAGTGCTTAGTTTAGTTTCAATCTTTCATGCTTTCTAATGTTTGCATAAAATAAATAAATTTATTTTGAAAGTGGCTTTAGCTTCTTACCGTAGGTTTTGACATGCAGTATGTTATTGTTCATTTTAACATAATCTATAGTATCAATTGTTTTCTTTTTTAACCAGTTATTTAGAAGTGTGTTTTTAAATTCCAAGTGTTAAAAATACAGAATATGGCTACTGAACTCTCTCTCAATTCAGCTCTTTCCTGGTTGAATCTGATGCTACCTTATTCCAGAAAAGTGTTGAATTCTTTCTAGGGAGCCTGTAGCAGGTTAAGCATTAAACAGTTAAATTATATTTTTAATAATTAAGATGTTTTACTCACTTTGTCTTTTATTTCCTTTAGTCTTACTGCTCCGATCCAAACCTTGTATTAGATTTGAAGAACCTCATTGTACTTTTTGCTGACACACTTCAGGTATGTGACTTCTATTTACATATGCTCATCTAGATCAGTATCTCAGCAGCTCTAAATCTTTTTATTGTCTACTTAAACTCAGATAAGTATCTTTCAATTTTTAGTTGTGTTTATTCTTTTCCTAGATCTAGTTTTTTCTTAATCTCCTTATAGCATTTCCTGAGCTTCAGCCTGACCCTTTATGTTTTCATAAATAGTTCCTACTCCTTTTTTTCTCTCAAGTCGAATCAATTAATTGAACCACTTACTACACTTACTAGTTTTTCAAAATGTTCTTAATTCAGATATGGTGCATGGGTGATTTTGTAGTTTCTTTACCTACCATCTCGAATAATGATGGTTGATTTGAACCACATATTGTATCTAGTAAAATAACATTGCAGATTGTTAGCATTTTCGCTTTCTCTCTCTTCTCTGAAGGTTGCTACAAGTAGTAGGAGTTATAGGAGAATTTGTAGGGAGGTCTTAGCTGACGATGCACCCAGTATACTGACTGGCTTAGATATTTTGCTGTGTATCTTTTAATTCTTGAGAGATAAACACTAGGTATGAGGTGGGAATGAAAGATTCTACCATGTTGGTTTCATTTAAATTACTATCCAAAGAACAAAATGTCTTTCAGTGCTCAATCTCTCTTATGTTGCTTAAAAAAATCACCTTAGAAAATGAAGCTATTTTCTTATTTTGTTTCAGGTGTATGGTTTTCCTGTAAATCAGCTTTTTGACATGCTATTAGAAATCAGAGACCAGTATAGTGAAACTCTGCTAAAGAAGTGGGCAGGTATTTTCAGGTGAGAAATTATCTGTAGTCATATGTATGTATGTTCCTGTGCATTGCTGTACACACATTTTTTTATGTACAAGGTATTTCAAATGCAGTAGACAATAAGTATGTGTGGCTTATATTTTCTAGCTCCTCCAGGTTATGATTCAGAATTCAAGAGAATTGTGATAAGGTTCAAAATGATGCTCCCAAGATACCCAATCCCAGTGTATTAGTGTCTACTATGTTGGGAAGTCCCTAAACCCTATTTTGGCATTTTTGTTTCCTTGGTTATATATCAGATCCCTTGGTTCATACCATCCAGATCATCTTGCATCTTCTTATTTGCTTTTTTGGTTTTCTCTTGGAGGTTCATGCCTAGTTTACAACTCACTTATAGTAAGTGGCATTTGAGCCCTTATGAATAATTTGGGCTTTTGGGAAGCCTTTTTTGATGATTCACTCATGTTATTCCTCATTATCTTTCTTCTCTACACACAGAGAAGGGGCCTATTACAGTCCAGTGTTTGAAGTCCATTATTTAAGTAGTTCTTGCAGTATGCATACAATAATAAGAAAGTTATTCTGTTACATCTCCCATTCAAAAATGTCTCCTTGGACTGTTTTCTTGGCACATACTCCATGTCAACTCATTTTAATTTCTTCTCTTTTTATACCTTTACTCCTTTACTTTAAGTGATTTTCCTGTCCATTGCAAGACCCATTCCCCATCAGCTTATCCTGTTATCAAGTTCTTATAGATTTAAGATCTTACGTTCTTTTAACCTTACTCTTCACAGTTTATGAACATATCCTCCATTATCAATTCATCTGTATATTAATATAAATATTAATGTTTCTAAAACCCAGATTTATCTATTGTTATAATTATATTTGGGGAGGGTTATCTCTACAGGAAGTTTGAAAATTAATAACAGGGTATATCCATAGACATAGATGCTTTGGATCTGATACCTTCAGTGAGTCTCTGTTTTAATTTTGGTTGTATAGTCCCTGCTTTTAGAGAACACCCAATCTAGTTAAGGAGGGAGAACTGCAGATGAAAAAAAAAATCACAATTAACATAGAGCAGTAGATGAAGTAAGTGAATACAGTTTGGATTTATTATTGAAGTCATTTTCCTATTTGCCAATTTTTTAAAAGTTTATTTTTACCGAGGTAAAATAAATAATTTAACATTTTTATCATTTTTAAGTATATAGTTCAGTGGTAATAAATACAATTTGTGTTCTTTTTGTTTCCCTTCATCCTTCCTCCCGCTCCCCACCATTTGCCAATTTTGAAAGTTAGAATGGAAGCTCTAGTACAGGGTTACTATTGTTTACTTCTCACTTGCCTTAAAATTTTTTGTCTCGTTTGTAAATTTCCAATACTAGCAGTTCATATTTATAATTATGTTCCATTTGTTTCAGAGTATAGGTTTCTTTCTGTCTTTTTAAAAAGACAGCCTTACCCAAAACCAAATAGCTGTGGTGTGGGTTTAAGGGGAAACATTCATTTTGGGTTGGGGTATATATACAATTATTGGAGTTCATCAGAAAATTATTTTAATTAACCACCACTTGCTCCCTTCCTTCCTTTCTTCCATTTTATGTATAGAAACATACTTGATTCTGACAACTACAGTCCCATACCAGTAACAAGTGAAGAGATTTATAAAAAAGTGGTAGGACAATTCCCATTCCAAGATACAGAGCTGGAAAAGGTAAGGAATGCTTTAAAATAAACTTCTTTGGTTTTGGCATCCTCTAAAGCTTTCATTGGATCAATTTCATTGAAAGCATTACCTTCAACTCAGTGGGTTAGGACTCTAAAACACCTTCAGAGGACTCTTTCTGGGGCTTAGAGGAACAGAATTTCCTGATTAACAAATCAGTACTTGGCTTTCTGTCCCATTACCTCTGAAATGTTTAGAGGATTACTGGGGATATTCCTATTTGGTTTACACTTTGAAATACTGCTTTTATTATACTCTTAAGACATTTTCTCCCCAAAACATACAGTAAAATTTACTCTTTGTGGTGTATAATTCTGCTGGTTTTGACAATGTATTGAGTCATGTATCCACTACCACAGTAATGATACAGAACAGTTCTGTCATACCCTCATACTGCCCCTTTTTAATCAACCCTCCCCTTAACCCTAGACCCTGGAGACCATCAATCTGTTCTCTATATACTTTTACCTTTTTCAGAATGACATATAAATGGAACCATACAGTATGTAACCTTGAGACTGATTTCTGTGGCTCAGCAAAATGCTTTTGAGATTCATCTAAGTTGGTGCATGTGTCAATAGCTCATTCCTTTTTATTGCTGAGTGTATACTACAATTTGTTTCTCCCTTTACATGATGACGGACATTTGGATTATTGTTTTATTTAAGTTTATGTCTTGCTCTTTTTAGTATCAGAAGACTTTTAGGGACATTTTCTTAAATTTGAGGTTGTTAAGCATATAGTTCACAGTGTGGAGAATGTTCTTTTGCAATTTAAATAATTTATAAATATTTTCAATGTTTGTTGTTTTGTGACTTGATTTCATTAATTCTTGCATTTACAGCAACCATTTCCCAAAAAGTTTCCTTTCTCTGAATTTGTGCCAAAAGTTTACAACCAAATTAAAGAATTTATCTACGCCTGTCTGAAGTTTTCAGAAGATCTTCATCTAAGGTATAATATGAAGTAATGGAAATGCAACCAATGCTAAGATTGTGATGCTACATATATAAATATTCTGAAAAGCTTGATATTCCTTTCAGCTTTGATTTTGAAAGTACTAATATTAGCTCACACTGCATGGCACTGCTATATTTATATAGTCATGATGAAAGGGAAAGTTGGTAACTTTTGAATAATTTAAAACTTCATATTATCCATCCTATTCTCTACTATTTTCTTTACAGTAAGATTTGCACTTTAATCCTTTCTATTGACGAGAATTCACTAGAAAATTATAGTATGACATGCTAATTTTAATATTCTACTTGATGAAGTTTTAAGGCCAGAAGGGGAGTAGCAGATACAATTGTCTGGAACCATTATTGCTCTACATGTGTGTATATGCTTCTGTATGGCTAGACTGTAGGCCCCTTTGTTTCTTTGTTAATTTATTGGTTTATTCATCATATACTATAGCTAACCTATTATTTTTCAGATGCTACTTGGTACTGAAGACATTAAGACGTTAAAATGCTGAAAATATGATCTCTGTCTTCTAGGAGTACCTAGTCTAATTGAGGAACTAAACAATTAGTGATAAGTACTGGTGTATACAGCAGCAATACAGGATCCAAGCCAAACACAAACTGAGGATGTTAGAAAAGGCTTCTAGTAAGATAGGACGTTTTATCTTTTGTTCAACAAAATGTCCCCTGTACCCAGCTCAGTAAATTTTTTTTAAAAATGAGTGAATGTATGAATGAATGGAAAATGTGGTATGCCAGGCTACCTTGAAAGTAAACATAAGTAGAAAATAGTTTGAATCACTTCTTTAATAGCTGTTATTACTAAGGAAAAAAATGAAACAGAGTTTTTATAATTGATCTGTTCTTTTCTCTAAAAATGAGATTCGTTTCATAGAAATGTTCTCTTGAAAATGAGATTGTCTTTGGAAGTTGCAAACCAAAACTCCCCCCATGCAGGATTTCCATCTCCCTCCCTTTTTGTCCCCATCCCATTGATCAAATGACCACATATCAGAGAATGGTCTCTAGAGTATTATTAGGTATGTTACTGTGATAAATTATTACAAGTTCATTGCAAAATGACTTTTTCTCTCTTCTTTTGGAGGAAAGGTAACATAGAAAAGGGATAATGTCAGATGCCCTTTTCTTGTCGGTATATACTAAGTTTCTGCCTGAAAATGCCCTTTGACATGTTTCGTGTTAACAAATTAAATATTCAACTCGGGAATTTTACTGCTGCATTTTACTCTTTGGTTGCCATTTGTCTTATACCCTGGAGTACATTTACGTTATAACCTGGAGTGACTGAGATCACTTTGTCAGTCACAGCTGTCTTACCATGGGGGTTAGTGTGGGATATGAAACAATACGTATAAAAACAATCAATTCTCTTAAATACAAGACTCTCAAACTAAGAGAAATTACTGGGCTGAGATTTTTAGGTAGCTTTAAGGATAATTATGTTCTTAAACTTTCATTTTTTTCCAATAAGAATTTTCTCTTTATAAATATTGAAAAAATATGTAATGACATGAATTCTGAAGACACAAAACTGTTTCTCTTTGAAACAAATATTTTTAAAAATAGCAAATAAATGGCATTTATATGTTAATATAATGCTCTATCATTTGCACTTGACCTTAAATAACCAGAATACATATAAATATATATATATACATACACACATATATGTACACAGAGAGAGAGATGTTTTATACATTATAAAATTAGGTCTTTGTAAAGAATTTAGACTATATAGAATAGCACAAAGAAGAAAGATTTAAAAGACCCAAAATTCTACCACATAGTAATAACACTTTATATATGGGCATTTTTTTTTCTTTTAATCTTTCTTCCACGTGAATACGTGCATACACATAGCACTTTTTTTTTTAACAAATTACTGTGAGATACTTCTGTCTCTGTCTATAGTATAGAGTGTTGCTTCTTCTCTAACAATGAGAAGAACAAAACAAAACAGATAAGCTACAAAATTAAAACTTTTCTGGAACCCATCAGAGAGCCAAAGTTACAAGGCAGCTATGTAGGCTGAAACCCAAGATGGGACTGGTTCCTCCAAGGATAGGCAGGATGCACAGACTCCCCCACCTGTGGAGAAGAAGGGAGAAACACCATAGAAATAAGAAAAGGAGAATCAACTAATGTCTTAATGGGTTGCTAACAGCTTTGTGTGAACTAGCATGACTATATAGAATTCCCTAGGTGGGAGTCCCAGACCCAGGGGGAAATTACACTTACTCATATGAGCTTTTGCATTGACCTTTATTGGGTGTGCAAGAGAAAGTTTGGATGCTGAGTGGGAGATCAGAGAGATCCACTGATAATGTCACAGGTATTGGAGAAAGGGATCAACTGCCATGAGAAAAGCATGAAGTTCTACTTCCTTCCGTTTGAACCCTTCACTCATACAGAACACAAACTTTGTGGCATGGGGAAATGGCAGAAAACCCTGCCTTTATGTAGAGCACAGGAAAAGACCCATTTTACTGCAGGAAGGATTGAAGAAAAAGAAACTTTCTACCCTGGGAGAAGGGCAGGAACTAGTCTTATGTCTGGGATCATATACCAATACCAGTAGAGGTCTTCTACTATCAGGGAAAAGGGCAGAAAACTCCTGTACTAGACCCACTATAGACACAAAGCAGAGTTTAGCCATTGCTGGAAGGAGGAGCAGGGATGTTGAGCCAACTCCAGCCCTGAGCACCAGACACACAGGGACACCTAAGACTGAAGATGGCCAGGACAAAAGAGAAAATACCTTGAATCCCACTAACAGCGTAGCAAAAACTGAGTGACAAGTGGCAGCATTCTACCTCTGGATGCTGGCTGAGAATGTAGAAAGAGAGATCACTTCTGTGTTGGAGGCATACAGGTATAACTGAGAGCTGTGGATGGTACAGAAACATTCTGAAAAACCCTTTGGTACACTAGTACCATGTTAGGCTCATTCTATCATTAGAGGAATTTGAAATCTATGAGACACTGAGGGTGACCACAGCAAAAACAAAACCCAAACCCAGCTCAACTCCTGCTTATATTGATTCGTCTCCCACACTAATGGCCCGATACAAGGAGAGATATGGTGATTTCCGAGTACAAATACTCTTTACTTCTGCTTCTACTGTTTTATAGAAGATGTCCCACCTTCAGTCAAAAATATGAGACATGCAAAAAGGCAACTAAAAATAACTCACTGTCAAGCAACAATGATATTAACAGAACCAGACTCAGAGATGATCAGATGGTTAGAACTGTCACTTAGGGACTTTAAAATACCACGTGCTTAAAAATATAGGAAGTTTTAGCAGACAGATGGAAATTATGAAAAGAGTCAAATAGAAATGCTTGAAATAAGAAGCAGTTTTAGAAATGAACAGTTCCTTTGAGGGGCTCACCAGTAGAATTGATGTAGCTGAGGGAAAGAATCAGTGAACTTGAAGATAGGTAAATAGAAGTTACCCAAACTGACACACAAAGAGCAAAAAAGGTGAAAGAAATAGAACAAAGTGCCCAAGATCTGTGGCTGCAGTTGTGAGCAGTAGATTTAAGAAGGAGAAGACCGAGAGAACAGGGAAGAAGGAATATTTTAAGAGATAATGTCTGAGAGTGTTCCCCAAATAATGAAAGATAGCGAATAAGAAATTCAAGATTTTTAGAACTCAGTTCAGATATAGTAGTAACAAACAAATGAAACAGACAAATGAAAAAAAAATTTTTAAATTTTTTTATTTTTTCAAGTATCACAGTGAATTATGCAAACAAAAGTACTTAAAGACATCATATTCAAACAGGTGAAAATGAAAGATAAAGAGAATGTTTAGAAGGCATTCATAAAAACAAACATTACATGCAGGCATAATGATAAAATTTACAGTAGACTTCTTGTCTGGAACTATATAAGCCAGAGATAATGGAGTAACATCCTTGAAATACTTAAAGAAAAAAGAAGTCATTCCAGAATTTTATGGACAGTAAAATAATTTTCAAAAATGAAGGCAACATAATTTTTTTTCCAGCAAACAAAGGCTGAGAGAATTTGTTAAAGTACTTTTTGTGGAACACAATAAATATTTCCTGCTGGTGCTGCTATTATTATTTTGTTATTGTTGCTACGAGTGCCATTAGTACCTGATGGTTTATCGAAATAATTCTGCTACCTATGATGACTGGTTCTTAACACTTCTTTTTCAGCTCAACTGAAATTGATGACATGATTCGTAAGTCAACAAACCTGTTGTTAACCAGGACACTGAGCAACTCTCTGCAGAATGTCATTAAAAGGAAGAATATTGGGCTTACTGAGGTAAAGCTCCTCTTGATGAAGGCAGCCAAGCCAATATGTGAACAGATATCCTAAGTTGTAGGCCTTATGTGTCAATTAATTATAAATTTCTACATGGTATATCATGCTTTTCTTGATAGGCTCCTAATCATAAAAGTGCAAAATGAAATCTCTGTTCTTTTCTTTGGTCACCTTTGAAAAATCTGTTATTTTTTCTAAAAAGTCACTTCCCTCCCTGCTCCCCCTTCTTTCATTGTTTTTACCAGCTTGACTGGTTTTCCTTTCTGAAGTTGTTGGAATTTGTATTACTTACCATTGATGGTATAAAAATAATTTTGGTTGGAGAATATAGTCAAATCTGGTTCCTATCCAAATAAATGGATATATCCAAATAAATGCTTATATACAACATAGAATATGAAATCACATTTTGCCTACCTCAATTATTGATGCCAAGGATACTGGCAATCATAGTTCTTGATTTTTGGTGTCAGACTTAGGTTTTGTTTTTGAGGTATCTTATGTGTACTAATGGTAAATTACTCTTTACCAGCATCTAATCAGTTTTACAAAAGAATAGGGATTTGGGATTGAGGAAACATGTGAGAAAGGCAATCCTCACATTTCTGAGGAAGTTTATGCACTCTCCTAAAGAGAGGAGGGACATTGTACATATGTTGAGAATAGTATCTTAGCAAACTGAAGATTTGACCCATTGGCATGTATTCCTAAAATTTAGAAAGATGTAAAGGTTTTTTTGTCTTGGAAATCCAGGATTGCGTAGTAGCAATCAACCTGTCATTCACTGGAAGTTATAGTGCCAAAAGAGAGAACTTAGAAGAATTTTTTCCACAGGGAAAGGGAAAGGCTGTTGGCCATTTGTTTTACCTATAGAGGTGGCATAGTTTGAAAGTCAGTTGCTCTAGGAAAAATTAACATTTTCAAATGTACACTGTCAAAGATTATGGTGATTTATATTTTGAAAGGATCATATTGACCAGGATATTGAGAATAAACTGTAGCGTGGAAACAGAGAGACCAGTTAGGGGGTTATGACAATAATCCAGTGAGATTTGATAGAAGCCTGAGTGGTAGCCATTGACAATGATAAGATTTTAAGTGTAGAAACAGTATGGTTTCCTGTTCATTGATTGTAAGAGAAGAAATAAAGTGAGAAGTTGAAGATAATTCCAAGATTTTTTGATTTGAGCAACTTAAAGTCTGTATATACCATGAACTATGATGGAAAAAACTTTAGAGATAAATTTGGGGTGGGGGATGATTGGGAATTCAATTTTGGACATATTCAGTTTATAGTATTTATTAGGCATGCAGACTGAGATATTGAATAAACAGTTGTATATAGGAATTTAGAGTTTGGGAGAGAGGTTTGGCCTGGAGATAAAAATATAGAAGCACATGAATAATATTTATAACCACACAATTGGGTAATATCAGTAAGGGAATGAATAAAGATTCATTTATTACAAGAGGAGATGAGAGAAGAGAGGAGGGGAGGGGAGGGGAGGAGTGGAGAGGATGAAGGACTAAACTCTTGGGCACTCCAATATTAAGAAGCTAGGAGTGAAGAGAAACTAGTAAAGGAGATAGGGAAAGAGCCACCAGGGAAATAGGAAAAAAACAAAAATAGGAGAGGATAGTGTCCTGGAAGCCAAATAGAGAAAGTGTATGAAGAAGGAGGGAGTGATCAACTATGACAAATACTGCTGATAGATAAGATGAAGATTAAGAATTACCATGGGATTTAGCAACTTGGAGTAAGTTGTGACCTTGATGAGAGCACTTTTAATATTTAGGTAATTTAAATATGAGATGTCCGATTTCAAATCAAAAGTGTAGTTTATTATATTTCAAACAAGATGCAGTACAATTAATCAAAGTATGCACCTAAATTATTGACATAGTTTTGCCATCTTAACGGTAGCTTGTTTATGCCAGCAGCAAAGAAGCCTGGAGAGCGAGTGGTGATGAAATTGTGAACGGTCTTTTCCACAGCTTGTTGAGATTTGAATATTTTTCCTTGCAAGAAGTGGTCCAAAACCTGGAAGAAGTGGTAGTCAGTTGGATCAAGGTCTGGTAAATACAGTGGATGACAGAGAGTTTCCAAGTCCAGCTTCCGTAGTTGGAGCAGCGTTGTTTGTGCGACATGTGGTCCAGTGTTATCTTGCGAGAAGATTGGCCAGTCTCTCTTGACCAATCTCGGCTACTTAATCACAAGCATCCTCATCATTTTGTCCAAGTGGTTGCAGTAGACATCTACTGTAATTGATTGACCAGGTTTCATGAAGCTGTAGGGGATAATACACTGAACCACCAAACAGACATCATTAGCTTTTTTCTAATGAATATTTGGTTTTAGACTGCATTTTGGCACTTCATCTTAATCCAGACATTGTGTCGAAACTTGCAATTGTCAAAAATAGTTTATTTTGCATCACGTGTAACAATACAGTGTAGAAATGGTTTGCCTTTATGTTGTTACAGCAAAGAAAGGCAAGCTTTAAGAGGATTTCTCTTTTGACACTTGTTTAATTCATGTGGAACCCATCTACCCAGTTTCTTTACCTTGCTGATTAGTTTCAAATGGTCTGATACTGTTGGAATAGTAACATCAAACCTTGCTGCTAATTCACATGTAGGTTGCGATGGATTCGCTTCCACTACCGCTTTTGGCTCATCATTATCCACCTTAGTCTCAGGTCAGCCACGTGGCTCATTTTCAAGATTGAAATCATAAGAATGGAACTTCTCAAACCATCAACCTGCTGTGCATTCGTTAGCCACATTCTTCCCAAACACTTTGTTTTGATATTTTGAGCTGTCTACACTGCATTGGTTACACGGTGGAACTCATATTAGAAAATAACATGAATTTTTGACTTATCCATGGTTTCACAAAAATTGCTCTTAAAAAAAAAAAAAAGGAAAGATAATCACAAGCCAAAAAGTGCATTTGAAAGACTGAGGATTTACCTTCACAATAAAAATAAAACAAGAAGTGTCAAAGTGAAATGTCAGAGATATTACCTATCAAACTTAGCACTTAAGGAAATCGGACATTTCATACTTAATAACCTTAATAGAGTGGTATGGGAAACTCCTGATGGAATAGGTTTGAAAGTGAATGGGTGAATGGGTCCCGTGAAGATGAATGTCAAATAATTTATATAGATACTACCTCCCTAAGGAGGTGAGTGTAAGCAAAGTTTAGTGACTTGGTTCCAAAACGTAGAGTGTGGAAGGAGGGGAAAAGTAACTTTGCAGTGAAGAAACCTGACAAATGGTAGTTCAGGCAAGTGATCAAGGTTAACATTATCGGTGACAAATTATGTTGGTAGCATGTACCTTTGATGTGATTTGATGATAGGGCAATTCGCCTCTGTGGACTCCCTCCCAAAACCCACAACTTCAGTCTAACCATGAGAAAAACATTAAACAAACACAAGTTGAAAGACATTCTATAACATACCTGACCAGTACTCCTTAAAACTGTTAGTGTCATCAAAAAGAAGGAAAGTCTGAGAAACTGTCACAGACTAGAGGAGGCTGAGGAGATATGACGAGTAAATGTAATATGGTATCTTGGATATGGTCCTCAAGTAGATAAAGAACATTAAGGGAAAACTAGTGAAATATAAATAAAGCGTGGTGTTCAGTTAGTAATGTGCCAATGTTGGTTCCTTAGTTGTGGCAAGTTATGGTACTAAGAGAGCAAAAAAATTGATGATGTAGGAGAAAGTGCAAAATCTCTGGAGTACTGTTATTTCTTAAAGAGTTTAGGATCTAATACACAATTAAAGGGACTGGTGTTAGGTAGTGTCAAGTTTGCCTCTGGCAACAGGTAAGAATCAGAGTATATGGATGCAAATGGTAGTGGTTGGGAATATGTTATGGTGGCAGGCTCCAAATGCTCAGTTTTCCCAGTGAAAGCAAGGTCTTTATCTGAAAGTGGGGATGGGACAGCAAGTATGGGAGTTGAAGGAGAATGATGTGATGTATTCCTCTGAGGGTATGGAAAAGAAAATTGATTTGTGCTAGATAATGTGATTATTTGGTAGCATTTAATGCCCACTCTTCACTAGTTGATTTGAATTAAAGTGAGACTAGCCAGCATGATTGTGTATTTCTTCAAACCATATTTAGCTGGAAGCTATAATAAATTAGTTCATATCAAAACTAGTTCTCAGGCATTGAGTATATATTAAACCTGATACTTTATTATTTATATTAGTATTTATATTTAACCTTTTATAATTATTTATTATTTCTTTGGTATAACATTAGTATTATTATCCCAATTTTAAGATGATGAAAGATAGTGAATAATTTTGCTTAAGGCCAATCAGTAAGTAGTTTGAAATAAAATTTGAGATAAGTTTGGAAATGCTTTCTTTTAAAATAAGATTTGAAATAAGCTTTGAAATTAGATTTTTAAAAAATTCTTGGGCCAGGTGAGGTGGCTTATGCTCATAATCCTAGCACTTTGGGAGACCAAGGCAGGAGGATCACTTGAAGCCAGGAGCTCAAGACTATCCTTAGTGAGAGTGAGAACCCATCTCTGCAAAAAAGAAAAATCAGCCAGGCGTGGTGACACATGCCTGTAGTCTCAGCTACTTGGGAGGCTGAGGCAGGAGGATCACTTAAGCCCGAGAGTTTGAGGTTGAGCTATGATGACACCACTGCACTTGCCTTGGCGACAGAGCAAGACCCTGTCTCAAAAACATCCAAATTCTAATCTTTCTTGTTTTCATACTAGGTTAATTTTAAAATATCAGTATCACAGAGAGAAAGGGAATAAATCAGTTTATTAATCTCAGAGTATATGAGAGTTAATTTGAAAGAAAGTTTTAACAAGAATCAAAGGAAAAGGAAATTCTACCTCTTTGTGAATAGTGTATTGATATAAATTGGATTAAAAAGAATTTATATAATATAGATAGAGCAGGATTATATCTTCACTTTAAATTCTTTCTAACATGTCATTTCCTTAAAGAAGCCTTTTTGGACTATCTTATCTTAAAATAGCTGAGACCTGTCATCACCATGTAGCTCCTTAGCCTCACTTCTATTCATAGTGCTAATGATAGTATAAATATTATACTGTATGTTTATATGAATGTGTTTACCATAATCTTTATGAGGCCAGAGACTTTGTCTTTCCGGAGTACAATTGTGGATTGCTGTATCCCAATCCCTTGGCACATCGGAGGTTCTTAATTGATGAAAGAAAGGAATGGAAGGGGAGGGGAGGGGAGGGGAGGGGAGGGGAGGGAAGGGAAGGGAGCAGATCAGTTCTTAGAGTAAAATTTAAAGTAGTTCAGAATTCCTGTTAGTGATACTATATTGGATATTTATGTTTTTATGATCATAACGGTGCCCCAGGAGATCTGAAGAAATGACCAAGGCTTTGCATTCATTCTTTGTTTTTGTGTAATTTAGATTGATGACTATATGATTATATTATTATTTATTAATATCTCCCACATACTACTTACCTCCACTTCCTGTTATTATCAGTTATGATATTGTTCACATTGTTAAAATGTTTTATGCTTTAAGTCTTGTCAAATATAAATTTTGTACTAGACCTTGGAATTTGGAACTAGTAGTTCCATGTATTTTGGTATGTTAGGTATTTATTCATGGAGGTGTTATAAAATGAATAGTTTATAGTTTTTTGTACCCTGATTGGGGCAAAATGGAGATTAAATCCCTTAATGTCTTGGGGATAGCTCATTTTTGTGAATGAGAACCAATGCTAATATTTAGTTCTTTGTCATCTTGCAAATATAACAGTTGAGAGGCACTGATGGTGTGGATAGGAGTGTGACTTTTCATTTTCTTGCTTTGGATTAGTCCTTTTGAAGCTTAATTGTATTGAATTTTCTTCTTTTGAAAACATGCTACTAACAGTTCTGGTAATAATATAAGCAGATGTGTGTACCTCAAAAGTAATTTATAGTTGAGAATGGAAATCTCTTCTTGGAATTTAGGTTTAGTTTTGACCTTTGGAAGATGATGACATTTTCTTTTCTGGAGTTTGTCAAGAATAGAACATCTGTCATCATGGTTCAGGTTCCATAGGGGTGTTTGGAGCAGGTTTGGAGGAGAAATGACCTCCACAGTGTACTCTGTGCCTTTCTCAATAGATTCTGTCTGATGTGGGGAAGGAGAGACAAAAAAATTTTCAAATTCTTAATGGTTTTTAACTTAAGTGACTTCTTTCATTTAGTTGTGAGAGGTGGTTTTTTGCTTTATAGTATTCTTTTTTTTTTGGCCGGTTCTCATAGAACTTTATATAAGAGATAACAAATATCTGATCTGTTGTTAGTTTCACGTCCTTGAAACTATGTTCAGGACAGTTTGGATTGCTGCAGTGGTACAATTTATAAGAAGTTTTGGAAGTAAGGGTTAAAAGGAGCTCAAATTCTGATGGAAGTTGATATCTGAAATTGCTTTATTTCATCCTTAAGTTCAAAATTACCCCCCAGATTCTGGCTTTACATTTGTAAATGCCCTTGTAAGGATTTTGGTAGCCGTCATTCAGGAGTACAGATCACTTAGACATAATTAACAGACAATATTCCCTCTGGAAATGACATGGTATCTACTGTAATCCTAGAGTGTTTTAATAGTCTATTCTATGCTCAGCAATGAAACATTTCAAAAGTAACTGACAGCCAATTGATGTAATTCATGTTGATCTTTTGTGTTGACAGATCTCTAAAAAGTCATGGGAAATTACTACTGTACCCAGTGAAGCCGCCTCCTTTTTTTTCTTTAACTGCCAATATCCTGCAAAACAGGACAATTTTCTCTTTGGCTGCCACTGTTTTTTATTTCAATAACATGACACGATTCCTCCTTATTATTAGGGTTTCTTTTGACAGACAGAATGTGTTCCCTATAGGTAATGCTAATTTTAAAATAGAAATTTTTCAGTTCTCCAAATTAACCCTCTTAATTTTCTTACTTTCACATCAAGACTACCTTGCCGGTAGCCACATTCCCACTCACGAAGAAGAATGATTTAATTTAGACAATTTGAATGTTTTTAAATGATTTTAGTTCTCATCTGAAGGAGAAAATAGTGAAAGGAAGAGGGTGATGAATTGTTTATTTTGTTGAATATTTTTCCCTAGAGCACTCTAACATTAAAATGTTTATGGTTTGGATAATTTTATAGGAGATAGTCATCTTGTGTTCAAAACTCAAAGTCTCCAAATTCAAACTGTTACTAAAGCATTATCATTATGAGTTGACATATATTGTTTGAGAATGAACTGTGTGTTTTAACCCTATGTTAGGTGTTGTGGAGGTGGTTAAGAA
The DNA here is from genome assembly GCA_963574885.1 of Lepilemur ruficaudatus. Lineage (NCBI taxonomy): Eukaryota > Metazoa > Chordata > Mammalia > Primates > Lepilemuridae > Lepilemur > Lepilemur ruficaudatus. Next base: position 12,214 of record CAUYRT010045277.1, on the reverse strand, counting down.
TACACTTTCTGATTATAGTCTTATTTGTATTTTTTATTAATATTCCACAGCATGATACAATGATTCTTCTGAAGTATAATACCAACCTTTAAACTTGTTTTTAAGTATCATTGTTTGCAAACACATGTAGCACCTCCCTTCATCTTCAGTTCCAATTTCTCCTTTGTGTCATCTACCCACCCTCCCCCGGCTCACTATCTCACTAGACTAAAAGTAGACCTAAATTCAACTGTAACCTTATGCACCACAACTCTGCTCACCTGCCACAACCCTGCCAAGACATATTCTTGTGAAAATGAAAAGTTAAGGATGTAGAAAAGAGAGACAAAACAGATTCCATTCTGTTTCCTTTACGTATTTCTTTTAGACCCTGGGAAATATGAATAGTTTCATAGTTTAGAAATAAGTAGTAGGTACCATTTTTTTTCTCTTTTCCTTTTCTATAGCAGAATCAAATATGGAAAGGTCTAGTTGATGGCAGAGCCAGCATCTGATATTTCAGCCTAATGTACACAAAATTGCAGCACTTCAGGGCTGCCATCTTACGCTCATGCTGAAAAGTACTGGCAGAAGTCATTTAGATGAGTCCATAGTTTGACTTCGATGAGTTATTAGTTTCATTTAGGTTATGTGATCTAGAGAAAACCACTTCGTTTTCATTTCTGTTATGATAAAATGGAAATTATAATTATGTCCATTTGACCACTTCTCCAGGTTTATGGGAAGACAGTATAAGAAAATGAATTGTGAGGTTCATTACAAACATTTATTCTATACAGGCAGTAACAGTTACTCTTCCTTATCCTCCTCCCCAAATAATTTATAGAAGATAACTTTTTATCTTACCGGTAACATGTTTTATAAGGATCTCTTCTGTATGAGAAAAGGGAAATAGTGTTAACAACAGAATATTTATTTATTTATTTAAACATAAATAATTATGGGGTACAAATGGTTTTTTGTTTCATGGATATATTGTATAGTGGAGAAGTCTAGGCTTTTAGTGTACCTATCACCTTAATAATGTACCTGTACCCAATAGGTAATTTTTCATCCCGCACCACCCTCTCTCTTCTGAGTCTCCGCTGTTCATTATGCTGCTCTGTATGAGTACGTATCCATTGCTTAGCTCTCACTTAAAAGTGAGAACGTACAGTGTTTGGTTTTTTTGTTCCTAGGTTACTTCACTTGGGATAATGGCCTCCAGTTCTACCCAAGAACAATAAATATTTAATCCTCCCAGTAACTCTGTGGGTTAGAAATTATTATTAACATTTTACAGATAAAGAATAGGCTTAGAAAAATTAAGAAACTTTCCCAAGATCAGTAATTTGTAAGCGGTTAAGTTTCTAGTTTCTGTGTGCCCATGTTTCCATGCCCATGTTCTTTCTTCCATAAACTAATATAGTTTGTTAATAAACTGCAATGTATTCTATTAATGACATCTCTCTGTTCATCATGCCTAATTTTGAAACTTCTTGTTGCCATTTAAGTTATTCTTGTTCTTTTAGTGGGAGTTCATTTATTTAATTCATTTGGCAATTATTTATTGGCAGGCACTGTGCTAAACACTAGCAATTTTTGTTCTTAGTCTAGTCTTTTTTAAATAATTTTCTTCTATTTAAAAAAGACTAGACTAAGAACAAAAATGTTTAAAATAGAGTGACAAGTGTTCCCATAATAGGGGAAAATACAAAATGTTTTGGGATGCCAGGGAAGTTTCAGCTAAGGGAGTAACAGGTAAGCCCATGCTTTAACATACCCATTGCAGAATATGGATGGCCTTTGCCATCATGCCTTTTGTTTGCCTTTTACCAGCAGAGTCATATTGAGCCATTTGTCTTGGGGTGAATAGCCAAATGACTTTTACATGTGCTTGTTATTTCCAGCTGGTCCAGATTATTATCAATACAACACACTTGGAGAAATCCTGTAAGTACTTGGAGGAATTCATCACCAATATCACTAATGTGCTTCCAGAGACAGTTCACACCACCAAGCTCTATGGAACCACAACTTTTAAGGTGAGAGCCCCTAGAGTACTGCTTCTGGTGTGTGTACTCTGCGGCATTCTACTGAACATGGCTTTGTTTCCACAGGGTGATTTATAACATGCTCTTGAGAATGAGTACTTACCATGGTTTTTGTTTCCCCTCTCTATTTTCTTAGAAAAACAAATATTACTACTAGTTTGGAAGTGTTTAAACTAAAAAACAAAAACAAACAAACAAACAAAAAATATACTACAACTGTGTCCTCTAAGCTTTTCCATGTATTTTGTACATGAAAATCACCATTTCCTAAGTTGACCCTCATCACAGTCAAGAGTTCTTAAGTATGATCTAGGTAATTGTGGTTATGGCTGACATCAATATTAGTTAAAATTTCCTACTTAGCTATCCCCTCCTCTCTCTATCCTGTGTCCAATTTTTCAGTCTTACTTTTTAGTGAGGACTTTCTGTCCCTTGCTATTATAGTTAGCAATTTTATGATAATCTCACAAGGATGGAGCACATAGTTTTGGTCTAGTATTGGATCAAATGGGGAAAAATGACATTCTTGTAGAGTGAAAGGTTAAATAGTAGATGAGTTTCTGGAGGATAAATGCCTTAACTTAGAAGAGCCTTAATAAACTTAAATTTTATATTGCCATATGAGTTTTAAATAGGTATTAAGCAGAAACATTTCAAACATTAATAAACTTATATGGTTTGAGTTTTTGTTTATGTTGTTGTTTTGAATGTTTTAGTTTTAAAACTAAAACAGGTGATACTCTGTGTCACCCTGTTGAAAACTGGAAATTGATGTTAATTAAATATACAGTTGGAGAGTTGAAGCCATGATTTATGTCCCCTAGTGCCTACTTTTCCCAGTCCTTTTGTTCCCTTTCTGTATATTTTGGTACTTTCTTTTGAGAGTAGGCATAAGAGAGGAAATCCAATTTGATTCATTCTGCTGTTATATTTGAGAGGTAAAAATTGTTGGTATATATTTTTCTGTTGTAAGAAAAAAATACGGTGTTGGACCACAAGATATTCTTTTTGTACGTATGTGATTAGGCCATCTGCTAGACTGAGTTACACATTTATTAAGTGACCATAGATTATTTGTTTTAAATTACTAATAAAGTTGCTTAAAACAAAATTTATTATATATATCATGCTTGGTTTATAACTTCTAAATTTCTCAATGATGTGTAATTATATTAATGATGAGGCTCTTTCAGTGAGGAAAAGAATTATTTAATAAAGAGGCACTGAGAATGAGTACAAACACGTAACAAGAGCTTTAGAAGCTTTAGAATAACTAGGCAGTTTAATAGGAATTATAATTACTCTTAAATACTAGAATTATTATGGATCAAGGACAATAACTTTATCAAAAAAAATTTTCTAATTTTCTAATTGCTCTTCTATAAAAGCCAAAATTTCTCCAGAAAAGAAAATGTGGAAGGGACTATATTTCAGTGTTAAGTAGATGATAGGGAGTTAGGGAATTAGAATGTGAAGTTCATTTATTCTTTTCTATCATATGGGGACTATGTCATATCTACTGATATTCTTTCCCTAAACCCTTCTCAATTTTTTTTTATTTCAATGGCTTTTCAATTCACGTTCAGAAATCCTCCCAAAGGATGGCTTATGTATTTTGTTGTTGCTCCAGTGTGAAAAATGCTGAGGGAAAATTAAAGGCAGACAGGAAGCCATAGGGGTTGAACAGCCAGTTAAATAGTTAGTAAAGTAGAAGTTCTGGAGACCACTAAAGGTCATGTTGACAGTGCTTATTGGAAACACTGATTGCCTCAAACACATTGAAAGTTTATTTTTACCAGGACTGTTTCAGACTAGCTAACTTAGAACTCAATATAAACATGGCAATTATAACAGCTACATGTTGTATATTTTCCTAAGCTACTGTTTTCAGAAAACTTTCCCTTGCAGATGGAAACCTTTATGCTGGAAAAGGGGCAAAATGAATCAAAAGGTCTTCAAGGTATTTTCTTGCAGAGTTCCCTCTTATTTCTGCCATATGTGACATAATCAAGCTGGCATTCTTAGATTTCCTTATTCATAAGATTTTCCTTACTCTCTTACAAAAGAGAATGAAGGTGTTTATTAATTTACTCCATCACAAATATTGCTTGCGTATCTACTGTGTGACGTATCTAAGATTCTGGCAGATTCTTGGGGAGAGAGAGAGAAAGTGCTTAGTCCCTGGACTTAGAGTTTATGATCTGCAGGAAAAACAGACACTGTACTAGAATAATACATTAAAGATATTCAATCCCTCACTGCTTAACAAGTTTTTATAAAGCATATTAGGCCATGCTGTAGGCCTGAAAAAAATAAATGAGTCTCCTGATTTTACTGAGCTTATATTCTAATGAATTGATAGATGATAAACAAACAAAAAAATCTAATATAATGTCAGGTAATGGTAAGAACTAGGAAAAAAATAAATGACCAAAATGAAATGTGAAAATGAATCATTTGGATTTCTAATAGATACACATTCCTATCAAAGGGAACAGTACGGTGGTAGGTACTTTGTATGTTCAAGGAATAGCATGGGGGTCAGTCTGACAGTGATATATCTATCACTGGTGGTGGGGCTGATAAGAGATGAGCTAGTCAGGAGTTAGATGATTTCGGGCCTTGTAGACAATGATAAATGCTTTAGATTTTTTTGAAAGGGGATATGAAGTCATTGGAAGATTGAAGGTCATGATGATAATCTGATTTATCCTTTAATGGGTAATAGTGGTTGTTATGTAGAAAATAAATACACTGTAAGTCAGTAAAAGTATAAGAAGAGAGTCCAATTGGGAGGCTATTATAGTAGTCCAGGTCAGAGGTAATGGTCACTTAGACCAGAGTAGCGAGAAATAATTTTGGAGGTCAAGATGGTGGGTCTTACTATTGGATTGAGTATGGGGTTTTATGAGAAAGAGAGGAGTCAAGGATAATTATGAGACTTTTAAACTGAGGAAACTGGATGAATGTAGTACTTTTTACTGAGATGGGGAACACTGAGAGAATAATACATTTGGGGAGCAGGAGTAGCATCAAGACTTCCATTGTTGACATGCTAAGCTTGAGATATTTAGTTATCGTCTTCATAGAGATACTAAGTTGGCGGGGAAAAATTGTAGGAGATAAAAATTTAGAATTCATCAGTGTAAAGATGGTATTTAATGCCATAGGACTTGCTTTCTTCTGGGAATTGAGTATAAATAGAAAAAAGGTGTGAGGATAGAGCTTTCTGGGACTTCAGCCTTGACAGATTCAAAAGAGAAAATTTCATATAGGATGAGGTTCCAGCTTTGGTACCTCCAAGGAAGACTTCCCAAATAAGAGACGAGTTGGAATGGATCTTGGGACTAGCAGAAGTTTCCAGGCAGAGAAAGGATGGGGAGGGAGTGAGGGACATTTTAACTGCATGTACAAAGATGAAATGATAAACAAAAGCCAGATATGTTCAGGGTAGAGTAAGGATGGCAACGAGATATAGAAGTAGGTAAATGCCAACCTGTGAAGCACTTTGTTTTGTACTGATAGCCAATTTGGATTTTATTCTAAAGTCTTTGAAAGACTTCAAACAGGAGACATTGCATTTTAAAGAAGAAACATTCTATTTTGCCTAATTAAAAGGAAGGAAGGAAGGAAAAGAAGGAAATAAGAAGGAAAGGAAGAACTGAAAGAAGGAAGAATGAAAAGAAGGAAGGAAAGGAGAAGAAAAAAGGAAGAAATGAATCACAATTACTCAAAATTCAGAATGACAAAAAGTTAAATACTTGGAAGACTTTGTGTAACTCTGTGCTAATACATTTGAGGATCTGTAGGGAAATATATTACTAAAAGTGACTCAAAAAGATTGTAAAATCCAAATTGATTAATAACCATGAAAGAAATGAAATCATTGTCAAAGACTTTAAAATAAGGCAAGGTCCAGAAGATTTCATTTAGGCCTTTAAGAAAGAGATAATTGCTCTATAACTTAAATTATTTCAGATTATAGAGAAAAGTAAAGTATCTCAATTTTCTTTTTCAAAGTCAGCATAAAATGCTTCAAAATACAGAGAAACCACACAAAATTATCTGAACAATTAAAAGTAAATATTGATGTAAAAATCATACACAAAAATAAACAAAATCTAGAAGTACATACAAATAAAATGAGGGATTAAAATAAAGTTAGGAATGCAGGGATGATTAGTATTAGAAAATTATTTAAAATTATTCACTACTTTATAAGATCCACAGAGAAAAATTAAGTATTTTGAAAAACACTAAAAAGTTAATTTTATATGTTAACAAATCCAACTAAAATTTCTTAGAAAACCCTTCTATCAGTAAGTGCCAAATCCAGGAGTCAGAAAATCAGTATGGATAGCGTTGAACTGAATGGCACCATCAATCAACTGGATCTTATCGACATTTATAGAAGATTTGTTGTCTCCAACAACAGCAGAGTACACGTTCTTCTCAAGCTCTTACAGAACACTCATGAAGACATACCATGTTCTGGACAATTAAACACCCTTTAACAACTTTTAAAAAATAGAAATCATATAAATCTTGCTCTTAGACCATATGGAATTAAACCAGAAATCATAACAGAAAGTTAGCTAGAAAATCCCACATTATTTGGAGATTAAACAACCTATTTCAAAATAACACATGAACCAAGGAAAAAGTCTCAAGAGAAATAAAAAAATATGTTGAACTAAATGAAAAGGAAAACACAATTTAATATTTGTAGGATATAGTGAAAACATTGCTTAGATAGAAATTTGTAGCATTAATACCATATATTAGAAAAGAAGAAAGATATAAATTTAATAATCTGTGATTCCACCTCAGGAAACTACATAAAAAGCAAATTAAATCCAAAGTAAGTAGAAGAAAAGAAATAATACAAATTAGAGAAGAAATGAGTAAAATGAAAATAGAAAATCAGTAGAAAAAAATCAACAAAATCAAAAGCTGGTTCTTAGAAAAGATCAATAAAATTGGTAAACCTTGACCTAGACTAACTAAGGAAAAAAAAAGAAGACACAATTGCTTAGACTAATATCTTAAATCAAAGATGGGCATCACTACTGATCCCATCCATGGACATGTTAAAGAACAAGAAAGGAATAGTATGAACAACTCCTTACCTACAGTTTGAAAACCCACATGAAATAGATAATTCCTTAAAAGACATAATATACTGAAACTCTTACTGTGAGAAATAGATAATCCAGATAGCCTTATATATATTAAAGAAATTGAATCAATAATTAATAACCTTACAAAACAGAAAGCAGCAGGCCTAGATGGGTTCTCTGGTGAATTCTACCAAGAATTTTAGGAAGAAATTATACCAATTCTCTACAATTTTTTCCAGAAAATACTAGTAGAGGGGGTACTTCTTAACTCATTTTATGAGGCCATCATTTCCCTAATACCCAAACCAGACATTACAAGAAAGGAAAGCTATAGAACAATATCACACGTGAACATGACTGAAAAAAATCCTTGTAAAATATTAGCAAATCAAATCCAACAATGTATAAAAAGAATTATACACCGTGACCAAATCGGATTTATTCTAGGTCTGCAAAGCTGGTTCAGCATTCAGAAATCAATTATTATAATCCATGACATCAACTGACTAAAAAAGAAAAATTATATAATTATATTGATAGATGCAGAAAAGTACCTGTTCATGATAAAAACTCTCAACAAACTAGAATACAGGGGAATTTTCTCAAACTGATAAGGAACATCTACAAAAACTCCCTGCAGTTACCATCATATTTAATGGTAAGAAACTAGGTGTTTTCCCACTAAGATCGGGAACAAGGGAGGGATGTCCCCTTACATCACTCCTATGCAATAGCCAATAAGACAAGAAAAGGGAATAAAAGATATACATATTGGGAAGGAAGAAATAAAACTCTTCTATTTGCAGAAAACATGATTGACTATGTAGAAAATCCCAAAGAAATAACAAACTGCTGAAACTAATATGTGATTACAGCAAGGTTCAGGATATAGGTTAATATACAAAGGTCAATTGCTTTCTTTTACACTAGCAATAAACAACTGGATTTTGAAATTAAAAACATAATTAAATTTACATTAGCACCAAAAAATAAAAATAAAATACTTAGGTATGAATCTGTCAAAATATATATAAGATCTATGTGAGGAAAACTATAAAACTCTGATGAAAGAGATCAAAGAAGATCGAAATAAATGGAGATATATTTCATGTTCATTAATAGGAGGACTCAATATTATAAAGATCCCAGTTCTTCTTAACTTGATGTATAGATTCAATGCAATTCCAGGCAAAATTCTAGCAAGTTATTTTGTGGATATTGACAAATCTATTCTATAGTTTAAATGGAAAATAAAAACACCCAGAGTAGCCAGCAGAGTATTGAAAGAGAAGAACAAGTTGGAGGATGGATAATGTGTGATGTTGATATATGATAGCTATTGTATATATGGGAGACACTGTATTATATGGCATATATAAACAGTAACACTTATTAGGATTTCATTTTTAGTTTTAAGCACAGAAAAGCAAAAAAAAAAAAACAAAAACAAAAACAAGAAATATATACTTCAGGATACATATAAGCATTGTGAAGGAACTAGAGGATATGTAGAGGTTGGCATCATAAGAAGGAATACTTCTTATAATGCTTCTATACTACACTGGAAGTATACTTCCGTCTCTTGTGGGACACAGAAGTATACTACAACTGCAACCCAATCTTAACCCAGATCAGTCCATGATTGGACTAAGGTGATCAGCCTCAAACCACAACCACTTGTCCATTCTGCACTTATAGTGTAGTATACTTCTAGTGTCCCACAAGAGACGGAAGCGATTAGACTCATGATAGCAAATTTAGTTTTGAACAGAAATAAGAAAGTAAAGAAGAGTGCAGAGTTGAGGGTAGTGAAGGCAGTGTCGCTATTTAGTGAAGCAAAATATTAAATAATAGCTTTTCTTATAGACAAAATATAGAAAACACTAGAGTGCTTTTGAAAAAAGAAAAATTAAGGGAGACTGTGATATGACTCCATATTCCCAATTATGTTACTTAATGAGTGTAAGTATGAGATAGCTCCAAGCTCATATAAATTTCTGCCTTGTGAATACTGGAAATCTAATGATTTTTCTTATTTTTATATTATTTCACAGGATGCTAGACATGCAGCTGAAGAAGAGATTTATACCAACTTAAACCAGAAGATTGACCAGTTTCTACAGCTGGCAGATTATGACTGGATGACGGGAGATTTGGGAAACAAAGCCAGTGATTACCTAGTAGACCTCATTGCCTTTCTGCGTAGCACCTTTGCTGTATTCACACACCTTCCTGTAAGTGACAGTTGCTCTTACTTTGCCCTTCATAAATAATAAAAAAAAATTCCCTTAAAATCTAGTTTGGTGAAAGATGTTAGTTTCTGTTGTAACTGGCCAAGAAGCTTTTCAGTATATAAAAACTTGTGCTATATTTATTGACCCTTAATGATGTTTAAAGACCTCTTCCATCATTTTTCTTTGACTGTCGAATTTTGTTTATTTTGACAATGGTCCACAGCATCATGTCTGCTTATCTTTTTATTATCTTCAAGGTAATTAGCACAAAGACACTATGAAAGCTTTGGTAGAAATAAAAAAAGAAATTTATGAGTTAGAATTTCAGATATATTTCATTTAGTTCTAGAATATCCTTTAACTTTTTTTATATAAACTGATATTCTATGATAAAACTCTCCATGTTTTTATTTGTCTATCTTTTCTCTATTTTCTTGAACATATTAGTCATAATCATTTATAGTCATTCTACATTAATTCTTATGTATATTTTACCTAGCTTTGTTTCTGATTTTTTGCTTGGTTTTCAGTCATATGGTCCTGTCTCTTCCTAGTAGTTTTTGGTTGATGTTAGACATTATGTCTGAAATATGTAGATTCCAAGTGATAATATCTTCCACCAGAAAAGGTTTACCCTTTCCTTTACTAAGTAGGCAGAATGGACAAGTGGTTGTGGTTTGAGGCTGATCACCTTAGTCCAATCATGGACTGATCTGGGTTAAGATTGGGTTGCAGTTGTAGTATACTTCTGGTTTGCCCCTGTTGCTAGAATGTGGTTCTGCAGGACTTTCGATAAGAGTCTAACATGTCATTGTCTCTTCAGCACCAAAGAGGACTATGGAAATTTCTGCTTTTCAGAGAAACCTTATCTATTTAGCCTCCTTCATTCTTCAGTTTTAGAATTTGGCAAATGTCTTGAGAAGGAATCTTAGCAGTATCCAGATCAGCAATTACCAATAGGAAAAAAGTGGTTGGTGATTATAACTGTCAATTCACCACTCCCTCAAGGGCTTTCAGCTCCTCCTGTGCTCTGAATGTTTGTGTACCTCCAAAAATTCATACGTTGAACCTAATAACCAGTGTGATGACATTACGAGGTAAGATCTTGGAAGATGATAGATCATGAGGGTGAAACCCTCCTAAATGGGATTAGTGTCCTTATAAAAGAGACCTCAGAGAGCTGCCTTGTTCCTTTCAGCATGTGAGGATGCAGCAAAGAAGTCTCCTTTTATGAACCAGGAAATGGGCTCTCACCAGGTGCCAAATGTGTTGGCACTTTGATCTTGAAATACCTGGCTTCCAGAACTGTGAGAAATAGATTTCTATTGTTTATAAGCTACCCAGTCCATGGTATTTTGTTACATCAGCCCAAATGACATAAGATATCTCCCACCATTTTTATTCATCTTTCCACTAGTGAGTCTGTTTCTCTAAAGCACTATGAAACTGTTGGAAATCTCACTTTGTTTTTCAAGGGTTTTGGCTTAAACCCTTGTTTTCTCCAGCTGTGTGGCTTTAGAATTTAGATCACCATTGCTTTTTGTGGCTGAGTAGAACTCCATGGTATACATATATTACATTTTATTAATCCACTGATGTATTGATGGCACTTGGGTTCATCTTTGCGATTGTGAATTGTGCTGCTATAAACATTCTAGTGCAGATGTCTTTTTTATAGAATGTCTTTTTTTCCTTGAGTGAATGCCCTGTAATGGGATTGCTGGATTAAATGGTAGTTCTACTTATAGCTCTTTGAGGTATCTCCACGTTACTTTCTACAGAGGTTATACTAGTTTGCAGTCCCACCAGCAGTGTATGAATGTTCCTATCTTTCCGCATGTATGCCAACATTTATTGTTTTGGGACTTTTTGATAAAGGCCATTTTTACTGGAGTTAAGTGATCTCTCATTGTAGTTTTGATTTGCATTTCCCTGATTAGAGGTGTTGAGCATTTTTTCATATATGTGTTGGCCATTAGGCTATCTTCTTTTGAAAAGTTTCTGTTCATGTCCTTTGCCCGCTTTTTAATGAGGTTGTTTTATTTTTTGCTTGCTGATTTTCCTGAGTTCTATGTAGCTTATAGTTATCAGCCCTTTATCAGATGTGTAGCATGCGAATATTTTCTCCCATTCTGCAGGTTGTCTGTTTGCCCTCGTGATAGTTTCCTTGGCTGGGCAGAAGCTTTTTAATTTGATCAGGCCCCATTTATTTATTTTTATTGTTGCTGTGATTGCCTTTGCGGTCTTCTTCATAAATTCTTTGCCTAGGCCAATGTCTATAAGAGTTTTTCCAACATTTTCTTCTGGAATTCTTATAGTTTCATGCCTTAGGTTTAAGTCTTTTATCTACCGTGAGTTGATTTTTGTGAGAGGTGAGAGGTGCGGATCCTATTTCAGTCTTCTACATGTGGCTCCCCAATTTTCCCAGCATCATTTATTTAATAAAGATTCTTTTCCCCAGTGTATGTTTTTATCTGTTTTGTCAAAGATTAGATAGCAATATGAAGATGGTTTTATATCTGGGTACTCAGTTCTGTTCCATTGGTCTATGTACCTGTTCTTGTGCCAGTGCCATATTATTTAAGTTACTATAGCTTTGTAGTGTAGCTTGAAGTCTGGTAAATTGATACTTCCCAATTTGTTCTTTTTGCTTAAGATTGCTTTTGCTCTATGGGAGTCTGATTCCATATGAAGCATAGAATTATTTTTTCTAGATCTGTGAAAAATGATGTTGGTATTTTAACAGGAATTGCATTGAATCTGTAGATCACTTTGGGTAGTATAGACATTTTAACAGTGTTTTTTCTGCCGACCCATGAACATGGTA
>CAUYRT010045275.1:0-43751 GCA_963574885.1 Lepilemur ruficaudatus | reverse complement strand
AAAGTGAGTATTTTGGAGGGGAGGGACATGTTTGAAATGTAGTTGGGGATGGGAATTAGGAGTGTCAATAGGGGGAAGGAAATGTTCTAAAACTTATTGTGTGAATAGCTGTACAACTTGGTAAATTTACTAATAATCATTTAATTGTACACTTAAAATGGATTAATTTCATGGCATGTAAATTATACTTCAATAAAGTTGTTTAAAAAAATAAATAAATCTAACAACAATTGGAATAGCTTTGTCTAATTCAGTGTTCAAAACCCAGATGAAAATCTAGGGCTGAATTGTGATTTCCCTGACATTTGTATATGCTATTTGGAAATTGAGTGGAGGAACGATTTGGGCACGTGTCTCCATCACAGTTAATTCAATGAAGTGTATTGTACAAACCATTCTCATGGCCAGGTCTTTATCATCAGAGAAGCTATTCTAGCACTCAATCATTTGAATTTGCTTAATCCTGTGCCAAAACTGTTCCTATTTCAGTATATAAGGAGCCATCAAGAAAAAGAAATGATTAGAATTTTATAAGTCCATGTCTTTGTTTTCTGAAATTATGCTGCTCAAAGTGTCCATATATAACAGCATTTTATGTTATAGTAAAGCCCCAAATCTACAGAATTCTACTCATTTCCAATTTTGTGAACCCTATTCCTAATTTAGTCTCCTGTTCTTTAGATAAAATAGATTTGAGAACTGAATAAAATATGAAAACCTTTTTATAAGTTCTGAAATTGAATAAAAATACAAATAAAATTAAAAGTATTTCTAAAAATCATTTTCTAAATATGAATCTGTCTGTATAGTTTACAAGTTGCAGCTTAAATATTCAATTAGTGTATGTCCCTATATAAGGTCTTTACTTTTTCATTTTCAAATGAACAACCATTCAATCCAAATTAGTTTATTCTTGTCCAGTTAGTTTCTCACTGCCTATTGTTTTTACTTTTTTTTAATCTAGAATACCAATAAAATGTGAAATATTGTTATTTAAACAGTAACTTTCAATATATCATTTGCAAAGGCATCTATTAAATTCAGTGATATTATCTTTCCTTCTAGGAGTCATCAAAAACAATGTTCAAACATTAAGGCTTTAACCATTTTACAGGAAAATTGAGGGAAAGGTATGACTATATACAGTTAAAATAAGAAATTATAATTCCTCCAGATAAGGTGTGCTACCTATTTTGCAATTTTCCAAACATTTATTGAGATAAAATGTGGCAATATTTGGGTATTATGTGTAGAGTCTGCTTTGAATTATAGAATGTCATTTTAAAATGGTGAAAATTGAAAATTTTAATTTATTTACTCATGGATTCAACAAAATATATCAGAGTCCTAGAACACAGATAATTGTCTGCCTACCTGCCTCTCTTTTTTCTTTTTGATCTACTGCTCTTTTAAAGGTAAGAGGTATCTATTTCCCACTAATTTCCCAGCATAAAACAGGACATGGTACATAGAAGATGCTCAGTAAATGTTAGAACTAATTAAATAAGTATGCAAAGTGAACTTAAAAACATCTGACTTTTGTACACTACAGGATTTTTTTCTGAGGGTCATAGTAAAATGAGATTCTATTTTTAGAATTATTATAAATTTAAAAGCATTGTAAAACATAAAATATCATTATAGTCATGAATATAAGTTCATTATTTCCGGAAATATGTGCAGCCGGGCACTGTGTGTCTTTATGAAGGTCAAGAACAAATCTTTGCAGCATTATTTTCTGCTCTGTCATACAACCACCACAAGTAGGATTCTAAGACACCCCTGCTTATACCCTATATTATATTAATAACTAGGCAAACCGAGTTTTCATTCACTTCACATATCGTGCCCTCTTCCACCTCTGTTCCTTTACTTAAATTGTCCTTGACATTTGGAGCAAAATAATCCCTGCATCTTTTCCATTCCACAGTTCTGTCTTCTGTAAGCACTCCGCGGCAATTTTACTATTCAGAGAGCAGTCCCTCATTAACCCAGGCCCACAAGCCTTCCACTAACTTATCAGAAAGAATAATCAATTCTAATTTACATGCATAGGAATCACTGGCCAGCAGAGTTTTGGGCAACCACAGTTTTGCCTATAATGGTTTCAGGAAAATAGTAAACTACATTTGTGTACCCCATGTTCAAAGTCTGTAGTTTTCCTATGCTTCATTCATTTCAATCCTCTTGAAAAATCAGTAGATATGTTCTTCTCCATAGTTTCTATGTGAATAAACTCATGACAGATGCCTCCGGGAAAGACCATCTGAGATCTGTTGGTTTTCTTTGCACTCAGTGTATAGTTAGGTCTAGGCCATAGATTTCTTCTCTTAAAATGATGATAGTTCCTTTGAATTTAGTGTAAATTTCTCATAATTGATAACAAGAGAAAGTATCAGTGTAAAAGGATTGCATATCAAGCTCAAAAGACCAAGACCACCTCACTCTATACTGAACAAAGCATTTATAGGGAATTCATCATAAAATCATGACACTGAAGCTCTGGGGAGGCAATCAGGAATAATTCTGAGGCAGATACATTCTAAGAATTTTATTTACTATGTCAGTATTGTGTGTGTGTATGCAAATGTATATTATAGACATTAAATATATGTGTTTATATATGGGTGTTCATATTTTATTATTAATTTATACTAAGTTGTGGGCTGTTTTTTAAAGTTAATTTTCCCTTCATAGTCAATTTTTATCAAAATTGCTTCTTTTTGCTTTCATTATGTGGACCATCCTTATATGTCTGGCAATTCTGAGCTGTGTGCTCCTATTTAAAATAGGGCACTAAAAAAATTGGTTGGGCATTTGATACACAGATGAGGGTTGTCAATAATGATCTTTACTATAGAATTTCTGGCTTGCTCATTTTCCTTAAAGAATTCTCAAGAACCAAAAATTGTAGAATTATTGCTAATATCCCTCCAGTAATCTCGGGAGCTGAGGCTGAGCCAGACAAGAAATATGGGGTAAAAAACATAGTTACGATACTGACTGTTCCCTGCTTCTGCATCCTGAGTGATGTGATTCTAAAACTCCCTAGTTTAGTTCTCCCTAAAACTATGGAGTCTGCTTCCCCATTCCTTGAAGCTGGACTAGATTTGTGACTCCTTTTGGCAAATACAATACAGCAGAAGTGAGGGAAGTTCAGGACTCATTATCATCACAGCTGGTCAGAGCTAGTTGTAGTAAAATGCAGAATCGGGTTTTGACATATAGTTCTGCAAATGCTGCCATAGGTGAAAATCTCTTTTTAACACCTTAAAATTTTTGACTTAATGGTGGGAGGTCGGCCCCTCAGTGAGAATAGACCAGGGAACTATAGAATTGGACAAATCAGCACTTAGCACATCTCCCTCCTGCAAATCTTGTTGACCTTGGTGGCATCATGGAGGCAGTGTGTTCAATGAGGTGAACGGTTCTTGAACAGTTTACTCCAGGCTGCTTTAGGTTTTCCAGAAAGATCAAACATTGCATTTGGTGATGGAGTGTCCTCCTTTTTCAAAACTGTTATAGTTCTGTGCCATTCTCACTAGATGCTTAGCTCACATCTCGATTCTGCAGAAGGAAAGCTGGTTATTCATTCCGTGGCTGACCAGAGACATCAGCTGCAAGATAGTCTTAGAAAAAAGGAAAAGATTTAGATGAAAAGAAAACAAAAATAGGGTGTAATTCTGAGGGTAAAGTACCACAATCTACCAGAGATTCCACAGGAAGAAGTTGTAGAGCAGAACAAGAAGGAGCAAGATATCTGCAGAGATCAACCCCTGAGAGGCTTAGAGTCCAGTGGAAAGGGTAGGTGGTGGGGTTTGTTTCTCTCTCCCTCACATCTCTGACAGTCAGCAGGTTCCTGAACTGTTGGAGAGCTTTTCTACCGTCACAAGCTCAAAAGCTGCTGCTGCCAGTGAACTGGGAGCTTCTTGAGGACAAAGCACCAGGCTGCCAGCCCCTTTGTGGTCACTTCCTATCACCATTGACCTGAGCCAAGATGTTAGGTGCCATATTGCTTCTCCATCCACTGCGTGCCTTTGTCCTCTCCAGGGAGTTTTAGGGACCCTCCACCACAGGGTCCAGTGGGTCACCCAGGGGATCTGTGTGACACCAGACCTTGGACATTCCAGGCAGGCTGCCATCTTGGGGAGAGAGACATAGATAATCAGAGTGCTAGCTTTCCTCCATCAAGACTCTTTTATTCCTCCTCACCCTTCCTCTGCCCACTGCTACCAGGAGAGACAATTGAGCTGAGACTCTCAGAAGCAGCAACTTCCCCTCTGTTGGGGTATCCACCACACCAAGACTTCCACAAAGAGCAAGCCTTGAACCTTTCCTCTTAAAGACCTTCACTGGACTAAGGGGTGCTCGGATTGTGAGCTCCCAGCCCACCAGCCCTCTCTGTTGCTACTCACCCAGCTGCTCCATTAGATCAGGGCACACCCTGAAGTGGAGGGGCACCAAACCTGCTTGAGCACACCATACACAACTCAGGATGAGCACGCTTCTCCCTAGCATAGTCAGGGAGTCATAGTCCCTAGCATCTTCAGGGACCCAGGGAGAGGCTCACAGGCCAGATCCTGTACCCTTAGTAATCAATTGTGTTGCTTGGGGCATGGAGGGGAGATTTGTGAACTAACCACAGGAGGCAAGGGACCCCACTTGGGAAGAACTGAAAAAAGAGTGCAGTGTGGGTCCCAGCCACAGCACACTTGTGGAGTGCCTCTCATTCTACAGGAAAGCCACACTCTCAGCTCAGGGCGGGATGCTGGAAAAGGAAGCCCACAGCCAGCAGTGCCTTTGCTGAGGAGCTCAGCTAGTTTGAGCTCCTGCCTGCCAACAGATTGTGAAGAAGACCATGGGGAACAGCAGGAGAGAGAAGAGTGGAACCCACTCCTGATAGCCTGACTGGGAATCTCAGATGATCTCTCCCCCACAAGCGACTTTGTAACTTGGTGAGGCCACTTCACTCTCCCTAGTGGTGTTCTCCAGTGGCCTTGGAGCAGACCTTCAATCTCTGCTGAGACAGTTACCTTACCAGCTTTGGTAGAGCCTGAAGTGTGGCTCACCATACCAGTCCAGCCCAGCCTAACTCCTCTACCTACCTCTGTTGTGGTGGAAAATAAGCTCTCACCTGGGAGCCACAGGGGCTGGGAGCATTTAGCTATTTCTCCTGAGTGGCTGGAGCCAGTCACAGTCCCTAAAACAATACTGCAGCTGGTTCTTTCTGGCAACTGCCACCTACTGGCAAGGAGGCCAATCTGTACAGCACTTACTGACTCAATCATACAGGGTGTGGTTGATTCTTACATACAAGCATCACCTACTGTCTCTGAGGTTAAACTGGGCATGCCAATCTAATCCATGCTTTTAAGAAGACCGCTGGATTAGGGAAAGAGGATTTCAAAGATCTCCATCCTTCCTCACCAACAAGATAAAGGGAATCTGTCCACACATGTAGCTCACCACTATTAAAGCATGCAAATAACTAGCAACTGAGAAAACCACCACACTAAGGATACCTGAAACCAAGGCATCCCTCCAGAACCTAAACCTCCATCAAAGCACCCACAAACAAAGCCAAAGGTTCTTACCCAACATATACTATAGGAAGACACTTATGAGTGTTGTGGGTGGGGAGCACCATCTAAATAAAAGAAAATCCAAAGCCAAGAAGTGACAGCTGATTCAGATGAGAAAAAATCAGTGCAAGAACACTGAAAGTATGAAAAATCAGAGTGAAATGTTACCACCAAAGGGGCAAACTAGCTCTTTAGCAGTAGATCAAAACCAAAATGAAAATACTGAAATGACAGATAAAGAATTCCAAATATGGACTGTAAGACAGATCAATGAAATCCAAGAGAAAATGGACTGTGTCTCAATAATGCATTTTTTACCAAATCAGATGATAGGCTGAATGTGTTCTGTATGCCATAACATGCTGGCCCTTACTCTTATTTATCCATCCTACCTCCTTTCACTGTCCCGAGCCTCATTGAGATACTCATTCTCGTGTTTTCTGAGATTAAATGAGATTTTTATGCCCTATAATTACCACCTGGATGACATCCTTGTTCCCTTGGCCCTTGTACTTCTTCATTCTTACTGTGCAAAACCTCAACCCTGGTTAAACAAAATGATCTGCCTACTCCCTGCTCGCATCTGCGCATCAGGTATGGATGAATGCAGACAAGCAAATTCTATTAAAACTTTGCATTCATGACTGGTCCCACATTAAATATCAGACCACAAACCTCAAGTGGGTCCTTATGGGTACTATTCAGTCCTACTGAATTTTCTCAAAACAAATACTCTGCCACTTTCCTGGATGTCTATTTTACAACTTCATTCTTATTAAACCCCTACAGTTCATCCTCTTCCTCATTCTTAAACTGATGGCATTTGCTACTTCACCAATGAAAGTTCAGGTGTTGGAACAAAAATCCCATTGACAAGTAGACTCACAGATTTACTACTGATATTTTGTACTTTACTAGATAGTGTTTGTCAGTATAAAAACATGCTGTTATTTCTCCCAGATATGTATGTATGTGTGTGTGTGTATATATATATATATATATATATTCTTGTCTTGATCAACTCACCTCTCTAGCTACTCTCCTATTTCCTTTTACCAAACTTCCCAAAATAAAAGATTATATTTGTTCACTCTAATTCTTTCTTGTATCTCCAATAACTTTTTTTTTCCTCCATTGCATCACTAATGACCTCCAACTGCTAAGTTCACTGATTTCGCAATCATCTCTTAGGTAACCTATTTATATTATTTGGCACAAGTGATCACTCCCTTCTTCAAACTCTTTCCTTTGCTTCCAGAACAGCAACATATTTTTATTTTCCTCCTGTGTCATTGCCTTGTCATTTTATGTCTCTTCTGCAGGCATCTTTGCTTCTCTTTAATGATTTTAACATTGGAAAGATCCAAGGTGAAGTCCTGATCCACTTCTTTTTTCTATCTACAATCGCTACTGTGTCAGCTCATGCATGACCTCATGACTAGAGTCTCAATTACTGTTGATTTACCCCCCATCTAATTTCTGGCAAGTCCATCTTCCCAGTTGCTCAGGATAAAAACCTTGAAGTAACTCCATACTATTTTTCCTCTGCCCACCTCCTCCCCCCACTTAAATCCCTAGAAATTCTTCCTTCAAACTATATCCACTATCTGAATAATTTTCACTTTCCCCAATACTATCCCCCCTTTATAAATCACCATCACATTTCCCTGAGATTACTGAAGTTTTCTGTTAATAGGATTCTCTGCTTAGTACCTTAAAGACTTCCCATTTAATTTCATGAAAATTGAAGTTCTTACACTTATTGGTGAATGCTTTATATTCTGCCTCATGGTTACAAATCTGACCTCATTTCCTTCTGATCTCTCTTTTACTCACTGTCACCAGTGACCTTGGCCCTCTTGCTGTTTTCTGAACTGACAAGGTATGTTTCTCTAAGTGATTTTGCACTAGATATTCCATCTTCCTGGAACGTGTTTTCCAAAATCTCCTTAGTTAATTCCCTCATCCTTTTGAATCATTGTCACCTTATTTTTGCTACTATAGAGAACCTAGCTAATATAACAAACTAACCCCACCACTCCCAATTTCCTGTCTCCCCTTACCTTTGCTCTATTGTCTTATATTCATCTTATAATATATATAATTATTTAAAATATTTATTTTTTACAGCCCCATACTATAATAGAAGCTTTCTGCAGACATGGATCTTGTCTGTTTTGGTCACGGATGTATCTCTCCCAAGTGCCTGAATTGTACTTAGCACTCAACAAAAGATTGTTGAATAGATAATTTTAAACATGTTTAGAACAAGGAAAAAGTAACAATAGCAATGAAATAAGTAAGTGAACGAATGATTTCATTTCTTCTGTTAATGTGAATTTAGAGATTGAAATTTAAATGTTCTATTTATTTATTATGTACCTCTACACACACACAAGCATACTTCATTGTATATTTCTTTTGAAATGAGGTAGAAAATAATCCCCAGGGTACTTATGCACCTGGTCTTTCCATCCTACATACTTGTTGGTCTATTCGCTTATTTGTTTTCATATGCACTGTCATGTGACCTTTTGGGTTTCTTTTCTGCCTCAGTGGAATTAATAATGATAATAACTCCTAGAATAGAGAAGAGAGAAAAAAATTGAACAATTCAAATTTCATCATGAATGCTTTATTTATATATCATATATGAAACATATTCCTATAACATATATATGTTCTTAAAATATGGATTGCTATTGGCCATCAGAAATATTGAAATGACATAAAATGCTATTGGTGACGTTATATTTCTTACTTAGCATGTAAAGCAATCATAGAAAATGGCTACTCTGGCTTTCAATTTGCTGAAAAATTACTTCAGTCAAATGGAAAATTGTCTTGATTTTAATTTGTTTTCTATTAAATTAAAAATGTGATGTGATCCATAGACCAGGTTACTAAAAAGGAGACGTAGATACGCTCAATAGTCAAGGTTGTCCACTATTTGTATTTCTCATTGCAAATGATAAAAGTGTTACTGACGCGCTCTGCGGATACTCTGTGTAGCTATTTCAAAGTAGTAGCTTTAAAAGAATTGCGTGTGTTAAGCAAAAAGATATGATAAATTAGCCTAAAAGGATAAAACAAACAAAAAATATGTCTGGTTCTCTGTCATCTCATTAATGCAATTTCCATTGAACTTTCATTAATTAATAGTTGAAATGAGTTTCAAATTGAGATTGATGTTGAAAGTATTTTTTACACATTTCCTTCTAACTAGGCTTTTGGATTCATCTCAAAAGATGGGTCAGAATGAAACTATATGCACGCACTGGGAATAATCCCTCTGGGTATACGTGAGCCAGATGGGAGTATATAATAGCTTCTATGAGCCAAGTAGCAAATCTGTGTTTTCAGATCTTATATAACAAAATTCATACAAGTACATTCTTTAGAGAATTAGTTTTCCTTATGTGTAATAGTAAAATATGCATATATGGAACTCTGTCAGATTTTTTGTTGCTGTAATTTGAGTTCAGGGTTTTCTGTAATATTGAAGAAAAGTAGGTATGCTGATTTCATATCTGTTTTGTCTGAATCTTTGCAAGGCAAAGAAAAATGCACATCAGTAGTTGGATGCTATGTAATAATCTAGTTCCGTCCAAATTATACTGAATGGGTATGACAGCACATACAACAATAGCAGGGAAAATAAATAGAGACGGAAAATCAAACCAAATAAATGTTTTTATGTAGTGTTATGCATTTTGTTCTGCAAAATGTTAAAAAATGTAAAATAGATTAGTTAAATATTGGCAATATGCTTTTAACAGCTTTTTTTTTTTTTTTTACAAAACTCAGAATTTATTTTATCCATATGCACTGGTATACTATAAAATAATACATAAATCTATCTCACTCATGCACAAGTATACAAGCTTTCCTAATAAATGCCAATAATTTAAATTCAGTAATAGGTATAAAATAACAAACAATGACTATTATTTTTATCCCCAAGAGTCCAGGTATAAAAATTGTATGTCTTTCACTACATTAAAAGGTTAAAGAAGAAAATTATAAAATATTATATTGTAAACTAATATGAAGAATAATTTGGCTGGACATGGTGGCTCATGTCTATAAGTCTAGCACTTTGAGAGGTTGAAATGAGAGGAACGCTGAGGCCAGGAGTTCAAGACTAGGCTAGGCAACATAGTGACATTCTATCTCTACCAAAAAAAAAAAAGAAGAAGAAGAAAAAGGAGTAAAAGAATTGAATTAAACTTAACAAAACTTAAGGATAATTCTGTTTATTTTTATTTTTTGCAAACCAAGAAGGAACATTCTTTAACCACATAAAGATCTTTTCAATGAAGGCCTATACTACATACAATTTAATGGTGCCACTTTGAATTCACTAGGAATTCTAGAGAATTTTTTTTTTTTATAAAAAGTATGTACAGAGTGGGAAATTTTAAAAGACAAAATATTATTAGTTGCTGAGGAAATGCTGGTCTACGTAACATGCCTTTGATAATTCATTCACTATTAGAAACATGAAACATCAGCAATGTGTCTGAATAAAAAATGATGTGCATTTAAAAGCAATAGTTTGCATATCTATCACTGATAGCTTGTTATAAAGAAATATTAACAAAATGTTACATTACTTGGAATAAATATTTTTAAAAGATAGCAAAACTCTTCTGTAGGAGCAAAAATTACAAAGCATTGCTGCAAGAAATGTAAAATATATGAATAGTGATATAGCTAATCCATTTTCATAAAATAGAGAGTAATAAAAATATCAAATCTTTTCTATTGCTGCTATATAAAGTACTACTAGGTAATTTTAACAATATAAATTTATTATCTTACAATTCTATAGATTACAAGAATGATACCAGTATCGTTAGTCAAATAGCAAGTTGTAAAAATTGCTGTGTTCCTCTCTGGAATTCTAAGGGAAAATCTATTTACTTATCTTTTCCAATTTCTTGAAAAATTTCTCTTACACACCTTGACCTGTTTTCCATTTCTTCCCCTCCATCTTCAAAACCAG
Source organism: Lepilemur ruficaudatus (assembly GCA_963574885.1). Taxonomy (NCBI): domain Eukaryota; kingdom Metazoa; phylum Chordata; class Mammalia; order Primates; family Lepilemuridae; genus Lepilemur; species Lepilemur ruficaudatus. The sequence continues at coordinate 33,161 of CAUYRT010045275.1, read as the reverse complement.
CAACATTTAAGTTTAATCTTTTCTTTGATCATTTTTCTATATCCACATCTCTCTCTTAACACCATCAAGAAAATATTTACATTTTGTACATGTAGCTGTCTCTACCCACTCTGGGCCACACAACTTCGGGCTATTTGTCCAGACGTAACCAGAGAGATATCATAGTTCAAGTAGCTTTGTCAATGCCAAAATTTAAAGGTTAATATTATAGCCATATGAAAGTTTATGTTATATAATATACATACATATATTATAAATACATAAATAAATATAAAATACCTTCTGTATATATCAGAAGTGGAAACATGCTATCTGTGTTGGATTTTCTGCTTTAAATAACTCCTTTCCCACTTCGAAGGTCTCCCATCTGAATTGCAAAAAGGGAAGAAGCTAAAACCATATTTCCTAGAATTCCTTTCCCTCCGTTATTCTGGATTAGAGTTTCTCACAGAAAGACACTAAGGGTGAGATTCAGATGTCATACCAAGCAGATGAGGCTAGCAATAGCCTGAATGTGCAGGCAGACATGTGATTCAGGGAAGCTTCTTGACAATGGGTTGCAAATCACAATTAAGCCATAGCCTGAGATAGTTGGTGGAAACTCAAAGAATCACGAGAATTGCTGCAGGTTCCTACTGACATTAGGAAACTAGAACTTAGAATCTTTGAATTAAAGTTTCTAACGGCTGCTTGCTTAACTTACAGCTGCAGCTTCCCTGACTTAATCTTTGGGTCTTTCACAACGCCACTCTTCAGTTGTAATGTTCATATAGTAAACCCTAGTAGTTATATAAAATCATTATTGTTTAGATCTCAGTTGAACTGATATAGTATCTGATAGAGGAATCATAAAAATTAAACTGAGAAAGAATGGACTATGAAATAAATGATGATGCAACAACATGCTATCTATATATTAAAAGATAGATCAAAACCACAATGAGATATCAGATATCCCCAGTGAGAATGGCCTTTATCAAAAAGTCCCAAAACCATGAATGTTGAATGGATGTGGAGAGATGAGAACACTCATGCACTACTAGTGGGACTGCAAACTAGCACAACTTCTGTGGAAAGCAATATGGAGATACCGCAAGGAGATACAAGTAGAACTACTATTTGATCCAGCAATCCCACTACTGGGCATCTACCCAAAAGAACAAAAGACATGCTACAAAAAAGGCCTTTGCACTCGAATGTTTATAGCAGCACAATTCACAATTCCAAAAATGTGGAAACAACCAAAGTGCCCATCAATACATGAGTTGATTAATAAAATGTGGTATATGTATACCACAGAGTTCTACTCAGCCACAAAGAATAATGGTGATCTAGCACCTCTTGTATTATCCTGGATAGATCTGGAACCCATTCTACTAAGTGAGGTATCCCAAGAATGGAAAAACAAGCACATGTACTTACTATTAAATTGGTATTAACTGATCAACAGTTACATATATAGTAATAACATTCATTGGATGTTGGGCAGATGGGAGTGGGGAGGAGGGAATGGATATATACACAGACGTAATGGGTGTGGTGTGCACCATCTGGGGTATGGACAAGCTTCAAGCTCTAACTCACGTTGGTCAAGGGCAATATACATAACCTAAACATTTATACTCCTATAATATGCTGAAATAAAAAAAAAATTAAAAAGATAGATTCTTTTATGTCAGTGAAAAACAAAAACTCCAAATAAATTTATAAACTGGAAAGAATAAATGTTATTTTTAAGCCCAAAATGCCGTAGGTTTATAAAAATTTTAGAAAGAGTATCTTAAGAGAGACAGAAGGAAACAGAAATTATGAGTTATTAATAAAAAACGGATATGTTTGGAAGATATTTCCATATATCTGCATCTAATATTAGAGTTTATAAATTAGAGACAATTTAAAAATATAAAAATGGGTAAAGATAGAGACTACTACTATCCATCCAAACAACCCTTATCTTTTCTTCACTACAGTACATCCTAGGTTTCATTTGAGGGAGCAAAATATAAGCTTAAAATGCCATTTTTCTCACTCTGAATCAGGTGTGTCCATATAACTAAGTTCAAACCAATGAATAATAACTAAATTCAGCTATTAAATATGTCTGCAACAAATTCCAACAGGCAATTGTGAGAAATGTGATACATAATGACAACAAAATGCCAAAAAGGCTGCTAGTATCCTAATAACAGTACTCAAAAAATGGGAATGAGACATTATTTTATATCCATGTCATTATTTTTCTGACAACACCCTATAATTACAAGGATTGGTATAACTTGAGTTCCTTTACATTGCTGGTAGTGATTTCAATTTTGACAGTAATGGAAAATAATTTGTGGAGTAATTTGGAAAAATCTCTAAAAAGCTATACTAACTATGCCTTCTATTATTTATCTGTTAGTTTTTGGATCTATTATTTGTCATAGTATAGCTTTTTTGGAATTTTGCAAAGCTGTTCTCCATATACATTCCACACATATTTTTTCCAAACTACTGCTACTATATATTCATATATCACATGTGTATATATGTTTATATTCCCAAAACAATTACTAAAATGAATACATTTGTTACATTGTGGTTTATTTTTATAATAAAGTTTCTAGTAATTAAAATAAGTTATTTTATGTAATTTTATCAATAGGTCTCAAATACAGTACTGTCTGAAAAAAAAGACTGAAAAATTTAGTTAGAATTAGATATGATACTTTCAAGGCATGATGACTAGGGAATTGCCTTTGAGAAGGTAGCAGGCAAGAGTGACAAGTCAAGTTAAACAACGTCACTGACCAGTGTCAATCAGAGCAATTTTGCTCGTGTCACAGTTGGCTATCATGTCAGCAGGAGGGAAAGGAGCAGGGATCATTCTAGGTATCGTCTCCTTCAGTCATGCAGTTCCACAGCTTTTAGGGTCTCATGCTCCTCTGTATCCAGGCAGCTAATTGCCGATAGAGAATATAGACGATTTTATGTGATATTTTCAATAGGCCTTGTTTGAAGTGGTATAGGTTTCTGCCGCTCACATCTTATTGGACACACTCAGTTTTATGAAAACAGCTAAAGATAAGGAAGACTAGGGAACATAGGCTGGCAGTGTGATTTGTAGGTAAGGGAAATAGATGAATTATAACATTTAATTATGTATAAAACAATATGATTTTGGGTTTTTGAATACAGAAATTTTTAGTGTGTGTGTATATGTGTATACATATATATTTATATATATTTGTTTTAGTTTCCTGTTGATGCTATAAGAAATTAGTATAAATTTAGTGGACTAAAACAATACAAACGTATATCTTGTAGCTCTGTAGGTTAGAAATTTCCTTGTCCTTAAATCAAAATGTTTGCAGAGCTGCATTCCTTTCTGGAGGCCTTAGGAGAAAATCCATTTCTGTGTCTTTTAAAGCTTCTAAAGGCTGCCTACTTTCTTGGCTTGTGATCCTTTACTCCATCTGTAAATCCAGCAGCATATGTAAAATGTAGCATCTTCAAGATATTCCTCTGACTCTGACCCCCTTTCTGCCTTACTCTTTTACTAAAGCATACTTTTGATTGCACTGGGCCCACTAATCCAGGGTTAATCTTCCTATTTTAAACTCATCATCTAATTAGCAAATTTATTTCCATCCACAACCTTATTTCCCCTTTGCCATTTAACATAACATATCCAAGTTTCCAGAATTTAGTTGTGGACATACTGGGGGAGAGGCCATTATTCTACCTATCACAATATGTATAAAGTTATCACCTAATGTAAACAATTTGTGCTATTACTTGTTTCTCTCTGTATAGATCCCTAAAGTACTTCATCTTTAGTTGCAAACTTATATTTATTTTTTAAAATGTATCTGTGAAAAAAGTTATTGGTTTATTTTGGTGATTTGTTCATGATTTGATATTAACCTTTGAAGTTTGCTGCAATTTAATTAGCTGAAATACAAAATAGATATGTAAATATCTATGTAAATAAATGTGCATGCAATAAAATAATTATCAAGAAGTAGTTTAATACAAGGAAGAAATATCTTTTTTCTAAGCATAACTTGTCTGTAAATTTTAGTGCAGTTAAAAACATGGAAGAAAATCAACAGGAGAAAAATGAAAGAATTATGAAATGTACACCAATCATTAAGAGAAAAATCTATGTGGCAGAAAAAAATAAATCATATGTCAGTATTATCATGGAAGAAATCAGAAAGTGTCATTCAAATTAAAAGGATGGATAAGAATTATAAGCACACAACTTGAAGACAAAAATAGCAAGAATTTGACAGATATTGGGCATAACAATATACACTGTTATCTTAACTTTGAAATTTAAAGTTCCTCCTGAGCTTGAGGGTAGGGGTTGTGCAGTGCCTTGGAAAAAGGAAGTTCAATCACAATCTGTACAATTTTCCACCTCCAGCAGGAGACTTTTGATCTGAAGTTGCCACAGGTAGTTTATGTTCTATGAAGGGCAGATCAACAAACAGAAAAGCTCTGTGTTAAGCCTTGGCAAATGCCATTGAGAAGGTAGGAGGGCAGAGTAACAAGCAAAGTTATTACTGTAAAGACAGTGTAAATTTAGTCTCTTTGTCCCAACAAAAATGACCTTCTTGAAAAAGATGTAGAAATGTAAGGTGAAGTGGAGAGGGGACCACGAGGAGGAGGGTCAGTTGTAAATTATCTTTACCTTACAATTTTATAAAGGTTAACATAACTGTAGCCTTTAAAAATATTTGAATAAATATTTATATCTATGCATGTACTACTATTCAGAAATTTTTCTTTATAGATACATTATGTGTTATTTAAAGATTTTGTAGCCAGTATTTTATATCCAGGATAAAATAGTTTTAACAACCTCATAGGACAATTATAAAAAGTAATATTGATTTCTATGCTAAAATTGTTTAAATGTCCTACAATACTTAGTTAAAAAGCTACTTTTTTTTTGGTAAATTGATCATGATTATGCTGGTGACCTTTCAAGTGTTTATTATTCCACAGCGCTCTAGTGTTCCGTGAAGATATACATGATACTCCAAAAATAACCATGACTATAACAGTAAGATTTAGGTTATAGTTGCCTGATGCTTTCTTGGAAAGTATATGAAAGTTTCTCAGACTCCTTTTATCTCTCTTTAATTCTGGACATTTTTAACATATTCACTGTCCTGAAAAGTCTAAATGGCTGAGACTTAAGATCTATTGAAGGAATAATTTTTTTTCATATGAATATATGACACAGTGTAGTTATTTCAACCCCTTGTTTTTTGATTGTTTTATAAAGATACTATAGGTTTAAAAAATAGAATGGATTATTTTTTATGTGAAGGTAAAATACCTGAGACATAGGAATGGATATGTGTATTAAGTCCTTACAGGAAAAAGAAATTGGGGAGGGCAGTAAGAGTTTCCTTTGACTCATCCACACTTTCATTTCCCTTTTGTTTTGAATTTTGTTTTATACTCAGCAGTTTAACAATTTATAGAAAACATGTATTCTAAACTCTATTTAATAGTAGGAATTTTATTACTGTAAGGGAATTAGATGACATTAATCTGCCTTTGAAGAAATATGAAAACAGACTTATAAGACAATAATATGGTTAATTATTAACATAAAGACAAAAGATGCCAGCATAAAAATAAAATAAATCAGCACAAACACGAAACTGTGCAAATGGAGGATAATAATGGACAGACCTGTGATCTACACAGAGGCCTAAACAAAAGTGAATAAAAATGAGAGGAATTAATTCAGAGGCATGTATTCTTCCCTTATACTCGTTGCTATTTCTAATAATAACTAACAACTTTTTAGTAAGAGGTCAAGATTGTTTTCATTTAAAATGTGAGGTCAATTACACTTATCATGGCTGACATCATTGCTTCTGTCCTCCATGTCCAAATATATTATTGTGGTTATCTCTCTCTTTACCAATACTTCTATTACTGCTTCTACTTTTAGCCCCTCCCCCCCAAATCCATTCTGGATACGGCTACGGGAGTGATCTTTAAAAAAATTTAATTTGGATTATGAATTCCCTGGCATAAAATGATTTAAATTGATATTACATTATATTTGTGACTCAGGGCATACTCAAAGACCAGATAAACTTTTCAATTTATTATCAAAAATTAAAAGCTAAAACTATGAGCCTGCTTAATTCCAGTAACAGGAAAAGGTGTGTGGAGTTTTATTTCTGGTGGATAAGTGGCCTTGCATTGTAAAGAATCAAAGCTAGGCTCACAACTCTAAACTACTCACTGAATAGGCCCTTCAGCACCCAGGAACAAAGACTATAAAGCATCGGAAACTGAGCCCTATAGCTGATTTTATAGATATTGCTCACCTGAGGTAGTGAGAAGAAAAGTGACACCCATTAAACTTTGGCTCGGACAAGGTTACCTGAGCCATGATGTCTCCCTAGTTACCGCTAAACAATAGCCCCAAGTTGTGGGGCTCAGGGTTAGGGGCAGGTAACTATAAAATCACAAGTTGGGAAGAAGTGAGCACAGCTTTAAAAATGAAACTAAAACCACAAATATGTAGAAAGAAAAATCTTTTATAATGAGTAATAAGCTAGCAAATAATGATTTCAAAACAAGTGAGGAAAATTACTAGTTTAAAAAGCCAAAACATTCATTTTTATGAAGTAAATTAACTTAGAAAGCAATTAAATAGTAAAGAACATGAAAATCCTTTTAATGTAAGTGCATTATATTTCTTAAAGAAAAGAAAAGATGAGTAAAGTGCTTAAAAAGCAAATGAATGTCAGAATTAGGAAATGTTATAAGGGGAAATAAACCAAGCAGAACTCCTTATACAGGAAGATTTTTATGACTGCCACAGGAAAAAACAAATTAAGACTTTCTAAATTATATCAATTCTGGACTAGTCATAGTCAAAGAGAATAGATCGTTTATACTCAAGAATCCAATCAGAATAAGCAAAGAGACAAAAAGGAGTGAAATGTTCAGTCTAGTACCAAGTGTAAATACATGGACAAGAGATTGAGAAACCCCATTAAACAATTAACAGGTGTTTTTGAGAAAGAACATACAGGCAATGGCAGATAAGCTATTATAGAAGGGCTATTGCTGATGATTGTCCTGAATTTAAGAATGACATCTCTAGTAAATGTGAAAAGGTCAATGAGAGCCCAATACAATTATGTCAAGCAAACCACACAACTAAATACACTACAGTTAAACTGTAAGACCCTGTGCCTAAAACCAAAAATCTTAAATTATATCGGGAAACAAACAAAAACAAATGAAAAAACTAATCACATGGCCCAAAAGCCCTGCATGACTGTATCTTTGAGCCTACCCCATTCTCCAGCCTTGTGACGGGGCCCTACTTCTCTCCTGCCACATTGGCCCCGATCATTTCTTAGAGCAATCAAGTAGTTCTCAACACAACGTCTTCCTCTATTCTGTTTGCTCTGAAGGAATCACAACTTCTACCATACTTCTCATAATTGAGTTCTACCTTTCCCTCATTCTTCTGCTTAAAGGTTCCTGTTTTAGAAAGAAATTTCTTGAGCAATCAATATAAAACACTTACTCACTCATACTCACATTCTTTTATGATTACATAGCATCCTCACTTTTCTCTTGTTGCAATGATCAGAAGTTGTAAATACTCAATTGTGTTTAGATTTTTAAAATAGAATTGTTTAGTAACCAGGCATTATCTTTCAAGTATAAGATTTACCTGTGGTTAATAAGTATTTTTCCACAGTCTTTTCAAAGATATGCTTTGTTTTTGTTTTGATAGAACTTCTCATAAACTTATAGTTTGTCTGTCTCATGGGTGAATTGTTTAAGTAGATATCACATGTGAGGATTTTCTACTTTCTAGATTTTCCATTGAAAATTGAGTGCTGCGTGAAGCTCCTCTACCGGAGATTGCATTTAAAATATCTCTCTCCTGCGTGTGTGTATTTTCTGCTACATATCAAACTGAGAATTTTTAAAGAAGCTTCTCTCACATACTGTTGTTTATGTCAGTTCCATGGGCTCCTGATGTTAACCAAGAGAGTGACCAGCTAACTCCATGATGCTCAAGTAAGAAATTGTGATTAACACATGCTGTTTGAAGATTTCTCTCCAGCCCTTATCCTCAGGAAGGACATCTATCTGATTGGCTGTCTTAAGGCCAGCCTTGTGTAACAGAAGGAGTCTCTGTCTTTTATCGTTTGGGACTAGTTCTGTTTGTCTGCAAATCTTCTTTGTTTATACTCTCGTGTCTTAGGATTCTTAGCTCATTATGTATCTTTGCAGAATCTGGCTTATTCTGCCACGGCTACCCTAGACCTGGTACACTAGTGTCCATGTGCTCCCTTCTGTGGGATCCTTCTCTGACATCGTAAGGATTAGAATTTCAGCTCAAATTCCAGAGAAAGAGGGTTTTAGTGGGAGATCTTCTTGCCCCATATCTTCCATGTATTCCTTTACTTCTCAGCAGCATTCAAAGTTCCCTGCTGACTTTTCTGGTTTCTTACTGGATGTGTTTCATCTACAGAAACATGAAACTTGTCAAGCCATATTCTCAAATAAAACATGTTATTATCTTTGATTTAGCTTCCTTAACTTTAGGATTTTGCAAAGGAAAATCTTGTTCTTCCAGGCAGATTATGAGCAATGCTTTTGATTTCTTGTTATCTGTGAGCAAATTTTTCCATTTTTCCTCCAGCTCTTTTGCAACTCTTTAAATCTACTTTCCTTTATATGGTCCAAAAGATGCTTATGCATGTAGATTGTACTCCACTCTATTACCAACTTATCAAGAATCTCCTTCTTGGTTTGTATACCCAGTCTCAGTCAGGAGTAGTAAACCTTAGATATTCCTCCCAGGGATGGAATCTGAGAGCTGAATATGTAAATTATCTAATGCTAATGTGACAGATCTCAGCCTTGAAATATTGCTTGTGACTACCAGGTCCTTGGGAGTATAGGACCATGCTGTTCTGATCGAAGACTGTCATAAGATATTTCATGCTCCCGTGAAAATCTCAGATCTATAGCCAACCTTAGCAGAACATTTATTACTGTAACTCAGAAGCTGGAACATTCAGAATCCATTTCCTGGGAGTTTTCTTTTCTTTTTTTTTAAATTTTTATAACTCCCACAGTAATAGATTATAATGTTAGTAAATCATTTTTGTATTTTTCCCCTCCTTAATTTTCATGTATGAACTGTCATAAATTCTTCTGTTTAATTATAAATATCTTACTATCTTTTAAACATCTACCTCTACAATATACTCAATGTTATGGAAACTTACATCTATTATACTATCTAGCACACAGTAGGTGCTTAATAACAAGTTATTGTGGAAAGAGGAACACTTTCTGACTCTTTCCCTTTTACCTGACCTGCTGTTACTCTTGTTTTTAAGTTTACATATCTTTACATCATACCATTTGAATTTTTGATTGAATTTTTGACTCATACCATTACCATTTTTGATTCTTAACTCACTTACAAAAAGGTCCACTATCCCCTTACATTAACTGAAATTAGTTTCTCCTCCAATTACAGATGAATCCTCAAATGTTTGACTTTGGCATCAGGCAATTTAGTACTAAAGCAGCAATGGTATAATGGGAGTAGGTTTAGTGCAGCTTGTTTCATCTATACCATGTTGATTCTTTTCTTTTTTAGACAAATATATTGAAGTATAATTTACATTCCATGCCATTACTCCATTTTAAGTGAACAATTAAATGGCTTTTAGCAAATCTACCAAGTTGTACAGCTATTCACATAAATCAGTTTTAGAAGATTCCCTTCCCCCTCTTAAGACCCCTAATTTCCATGCCCAGCTACATTTCAAGCATGCCCCTCTCCTCCTCAATGTTCACCGCATCCCTCAGATGTGGGTCTACCGCCCCAACCCCTGAATCCCTGGTGGACACCACCACCATTTGAGCACCATAGTGTTAATCAGTCAGTACCAATTTGATGGTGAATGGAAAGGGAAATTGCAGAATTTAACCAGGTTTCTGTGTTAATTGACTGTGTCATCTGGGATGTTCCTGTGCAATTTAGATGCTTTGTGAAAAGTATACTTGAATAGCAGAAGTCAATGATCATGAATAAGGATCAACATGTTTAATTCTTTTCACAAAGCATCCAAAATGCACAGGAACATCCCAGATGACACAGTCAATTAAAACAGAAACCTGGTTAACTTCTGCAATTTCCCTTTTCATTCACATCCTGATGATGGAAAAAAAGTTCTAAAAGAAGGTTGACTGATATATGAATGACGGTTTATCTTATCTTCTAAACAAAGACAATTTTGAGAAAGAAAAGGTAGAAAAAAATAAAATGATTTAAATGTTGAAATATTTTTCTTTTACCAACATATTAGTTTATTACATTGGAGACAATATAAGTATTTATATTACATTTTCAAAAATAAAATTATTTCTAAAAGAGAGATATAACTTTGTCAGCATAGTAAAATAAAATTTAAAAAATGGTTTATTTTGTTTATATGAGCAACAAATTAAAAATTAACAAGCAGAGAAAATACTCTACATATTCATGCACATGATAGTGAATCAGTTTTCTAGTCATAATTGTTTGTAATATTTTAATTACATTTTTCTTGAGAAATCCATTTAATATAATTATATTAGTTTATTTTTATAAAAACACCAGCAACCATCTTCAAATTTGTATTTTATTGTTGCAAAATTTGAAATTAAGAGACATTCTTTTCTTTAAGCCATGTTTTTCATTGAAAAAGTAATCTATCTTAAAGTGCTAAGCTCAAAACAAATTCTGCTAACAGAGTATTTTCTTCAGGATTTTTTTTTTTTTGCTTTTGAATATGTAAATATTTGAGCTGTAGCATTTTCACAGATGCTGCATTTTTTCCTCATTTAGAGTGTCTTTTTTGACAAAGATTGTATAAAATGAAACTTGTTTTATAAGGTCTCTATACTTAAGGTTATTGATAATATTTTCCCAGGGTTGCAGGCTGAAAGTCAAAGCTCTTCTCAATTTTATTCGATTTGGTATAAATGTATCAATCAAATAAAAAAAAAGATATGTTCTGTAAAAGTGCCATTCTAACAAGTTGAGATATTCAAAATTCAAAATCAAGCCAAATACAATGTTTCAGTCCTCATTTAATGTTTTCAGATCCTTTTTTTCTTCCAGAGGTAAAACTATAAATGGCTTCCTGTTTGAAATATTTGTTTTCAATAGCTGCAGTTCACTAAAAGCTTCAAACAATATCATTGATGACTTTTAATTGTGGAATGTTTTACTAAATATTACTAAATGGTATTTCACAAAATGCAACCAAACTATAGAGGACACATTTTTATTTATATATGTATATATATATACACACATATATACTGTATCACTGTACCATGCAGATTGATTTACAGCATAGTTTTTCAAAAACTCAAACATTTCTAAATCTGGTTGGTAACAGCTAGGAAAAGGAGAAAAAAACAGTTACAGATGAAATAAAGTTTTAAAACCAAAATTAAATTTCAGTTTAAGGAGATAACACAGAGCTATTGTTCTACTATGCATATGTACAAAAGAAAGCTTGGAATAGAATGTGAGTGAAATTACTTTAAAAGAGTAGTCATTTGATCTAAATGGACAAACAGGCTTCAAAAAGTAATATGCACAGACATCTCATACAAGCACCGGATGTTTCCTCTTCTTTGAAGACAGTCTTCTTAAAATAACTGTTACCATTTCCTCAATAGATTTATGTTTTCTGGGTTTCCCATGGTTAAGGAGATTCCTTACAGCTGTCATACTGAATGCAAATTTAGAGAAACACTTTATTCAAATTATGTATCATATATCTCGAGAAACTGAAATACCATAAAATTTTGATTAAATACACAAGTTGTTCTTCAAAGAGAATTGTCCATTATTTTGTATCAAGAAAGTATTGAGGAGGAAAAAAAAAGAATATCTTGTTATATATAAAAAAAACCCTGAAAAAAAAAAAACAACTAAATGGGGAGTTAATATAACAGGCATAAACTAAGTTTGTTGCAAACAGAATATAGGGTCATCTCTGAAGTATATAACATACTACCATCACCTCCCAGGCTGTGCTGTGGCAGTTTCTAATCATTGGTCAAAGCCCTAGTTGCTTCTTGTCCCACATTCTGTTCCATAAGCCTTCCCAACACCCACCCATTTCCTGTAAATGCACAAAAACATCATTCGGTAGCCAGAAGAGCTCAAGTATTCATCAAAAAAAGTGATTTGATAGAAGTCCATTTTTTGGGGGGGAATCGTTCTTGTCAATAGCCAACTCAACTTTTTTGTTCTTGATATTGGGTTTAGAAATCTATGTAATATGCTAAATCCTGAAAAAATCACTGTGATTTTCAAGGCATGGCACCTAACTTAAATTAGATGGTGATAATCCCTAACCCATATCTGGAAACAAAACTTCTCACAAAGCCATTTGAAAATATTGTTAATATAACCTTCCTTTTCTGTGTGACTCAGCATCTATTTTTTTTAAAGATACATACAATTTCAACTTGAATTGTAACATTATTTATCAAGATTTTCCCCCATTATCTTCTGTTCACTCAAAGGACTATCAAACCAAATGCAGAATAAAGAATAGAACTTCATATAATGATTTGATTATAGCTTGTTAAGAATAGACATTTTCCACTCATCATTCCCTCTTCAATTTTTCACTGAGCTATGCTCTTTTATAAATTTTGTTGAGTGGGAAGATGTGAGCTTATGTAAACATGCATTGAACAGCTGAACTGAAATGTTTATAGCCCCAAACAGGAGATTACTCATTGGCACTAGTACAATGCAGAGACATTTTCATGCATGGCCTATAATTGCAATATTGTATTTGAGGGAAAATGTGTTTGGTAAAGAATGAAAACAACTCTCAACTCTACAGTTGCTTAGGAAGATAACATTGGTTAAGTTTACCAAATCAATGTTTCATCTCCTGGTTTATATTTCATCAGATTTATGAAATACTACATTACAAAACATGATGAAATGCTAAATTAAATAAGTCATGGTAAAATTAATTTTGATTCATCCAATTGAGTATAAAGGAGGGTCCTGTTAAATTCTGTATCTATATAATAGTATTATTCATACAGAAATTGCTAAATTACCTTGATGTATATTTTACTACTTTCTTTTTATTTGTTAAAAATAGTATTATCAATTTCAATCCTACTATTTTGATCAATCATTCAAATATACTTCCTCTAGCTGGACAAAAATTTGAATCCAATACAGTATCATTTAACTTAAACCAACTTGATATAGTTTCCTAACACATTCTTTTCAAGTTGGCCATTTGTTTTAGGATTTTATGTAAAACAAAAAGAATGACCCTTTTAATTATTTTATTTAACTTACAAAGTATTAATGAGATGTCTTTGGAAAAGGATAACAGTAAGATTCTATATTTTCATAGATCTATTTCATAATTTCTCTGCTGTAGCTGGGATACCTTTTTATCTTGTTCTCAAGGTAAAAGCATGATTCTTTACAGCTTTTAAATCTCTGACCTGAAAGTGGAACCACTTTTCAGTTTTAAATTGATAGTTGAAAGAGCTGGAAATAGTGTTGATACCATCGTTAGAACAAGCTACAATTAATAAATTTTCCTGAAATTATCAAAAAACTGAAAGTCAAACAACTTTTCAGAAATCTGGAAAAAAAAGATAACTTCTCAAGGAGAGAAACAGAACTGAACCTTTGCTTATTTTGGACAGATACTCATAAATGTCATGAAATTGGTGAGTAGATTCAACTAGAAAATTTAAATAAGTTGCTAAGAACTAAGCATGGATTAGTATGAAAATGTGAAGTTCCAGCTGACCAGAGATGAAGATTTCCTTTCACTTGCAGGCTGTTCCTCCCGGAAGCCCACCAGATGCTCACATGGGAGATAAAAAGCATCCTTAGAAGCTTTCTCATGTGTTGTTGATTTAGCAAGGGGGCAGCAGGAACTGCAGAAATCCATCCCGATCTATCTCCCGTATCTCCCACAGAGAACAAAACTCTTAATATGTAGGGATAACAACAACAAAAACGTAGTCTGCAGGCATTGGTGGAAACTTCCTACCTTGGATGTAGGTGGTGAGAAATAGGGAAAAAAAAGTTCTAGCCCTGGCGTTGGGGATGGGGTGGCCGAGGTAATCACTGGATGAGCTAAAGTGCAAAATGGAGAAGATAGAAGAATAAATCCATGGAATTTTAGAAATTACCCACCTAAAGAACAATGAGAGGATAGGATGAAAACAATAAGTAAAGCCTCAGAGACTGGTAGTACAGAATATTATAAAAACAGAATGTTATAATAATGTAACATTTGTATCATTGTAAATCTAGAAGAAGTAAGAGAATGAGGTTGAAAAGAGTACATAAGAAAACAATAGCTCAAAATATCTGACATTTTACAAAAGTACACAAACCTGTGGAGTAAAAAAAAAAAAAAAAAAAAAAAAAGCTGAGTAAACCCGAAACTGGATATGTCCAAAGAATTGTATGCCAAGGGACATTATAATGAAATAGTTGTAAAATGAGCACACAGGAAATAATTTTGAAACCAAAGAGGAAAAACAAAACAAAACACAATTTACTTAATTTACTTATAGGAAAAAAACAATTGAAATAAGAGCAGATTTCTCATCAGAGACCATAGAGATAAGAAGTAAATGTCATGGTACTTTTCAAGTGCTAAAAGAATAAAACTATCAATTCATAATATAAATCAAATTTTTTTTTTAAAACCATCATTAATGAAGGGAAGAAAGAAACTAAAGAGAATTTACTGCCAATCTGACCTACTCTAAAATAAATATTCATTAATTCAAACTGATATAAAGGGTTAAATAGATAAATAAATTGACAAGAAGGTAAAAATCTTCCTCATAGAAGAATTCTGATTCATAAATATAAAAGGAATAAGTTAAGTAGAAAATCAACATTAGAGTGCCACAGTAATAATTGTTGCAAGCTGATGAATGTTAAAATTCATTGTCAAAAAAACTTTAAGGAGAAGCAGAATAGTCACATAGATACAAAGTATTTACCTGAAATACTGGATTACTATGGTGTTTTTAACATATATCCAGAAATGAAGCTTGATCTCTTTCCTCCTGAGTGTGGGCTGAACTTAAGACTTGCTTCTATCAAATAGAGTTTGCAAAGAGAAAAGCAGTAACTATAAAATAGAGAAAACACCACATTAACCAAGTGATCAAGTCATCATCACCAGTAATGAGACATGTTAACATCATGTACCTCCTGGTACAACGGGATGAGAAGGCATACCACTTCTCTGGTATTCAGACATATTCAAGTAAAGGAATGCTCTATACATTATCTGCCTAGTACCCTTTCCAAATGATCATGAAAAAAATAAAAAAAAAAGGAAAGAGAGAGAAACTATCACAGATTACATAGATTAAAGGAAACCAGAGTAACATGATATCTAAATGCAATATAGTATCCTGGAGAGGAGAAAGGGCATTAATGAAAAATTAGAGAAATCTAAATAGAATTTGTAATTTAGCTATTATAATTGTGCCAATGGTAATTACTAAATTTTGGTCATTGACCAAGTATATAAACCTACAAAATCAAGAAGCTAAGTGAGCCAGGTGTGGTGTCTCACGCCTATAATCCTAGCACTCTGGGAGTCTGAGGTACGAGGATCACTTGGGATCAGGAGTTTGAGACCAGGCTGAGCAAGAGTGAGACCCGGTCTCTACTAAAAATAGAAAAATTAGTTGAGTGTGGTAGTGTGTGCCTGTAATCCCAGCTACTCAGGAGGCTGAGGCAGGCGAATCACTTGAGACCAGGAGTTTGAGGTTGCCATGAGGTAGGCTGATGCCACCATACTCTAGCCTAGGTGACTGAGTGACACAATCTCTTGGGGGGGGCGGGGAAAGCTAAGTGACTCCCAAATTCCAAATTGAATACATCCAGCAAATTATATTCCAAAACATAGATTTAAACAGTAATAAAAGCTGGGGGAAGGGTGTAAGGAGGGAACTCTCTGTATTATTTTTGCTACTCTTCTGAATTACAATTATTATTTCTAAATAAAAAGTTTTTAAAATCCTGAGATAAATATCTGGGACATTTCCAGCTCCAACAATTCTTCCTAAGGATGTTCCTGTATCTGATCCTTGTTTTCACTACATTTCTTGTTAGATATGAATTATTCTGTGACATCTGCAAGAAGCCCAAATATGCACATATAAGCAAAACACACTTTTCAAAATATTTAAAATTAAAAGAGAAGTGCATTCATGAATTCACATTCTTTAATGCAGTCTTTCATTTGAATTTAAACACGGATGAGTCAATAATGCAAATGCGCTGCATCATCACAGAAAAATTGTTCCTGACAGCACCATTCTCTCACCTAGAGGAACATTCTCATGCACATATAATTGGTCCTGAAGTGACAACAACTGTGAATTTCTATTAATAGGGACAGTGTTTTCTTCTGCCCTTAGCCTGCCTCTGGGAAGATATCCTCCCACATGTAACTGCTCCAGCAGTCCTGCTTTCCGTCTTGCAAAATCAATGCTAGTGTAACATTTTGTATGTTAACCCCTATGTTATTTTTAATTCCTTCAGATAATCTAAGGACTTGACACAGAATTATGTTCCGTATTCTTGTGAACGTGGAAGGGAAAATTATATCTACTTATTTAAGTGCCCTTGAAAGTGTTTCTACTTTATTTATCCATATTATCTTCTAAATATATTTTTCTTGCTCTTTATATA
The DNA here is from genome assembly GCA_963574885.1 of Lepilemur ruficaudatus. Taxonomy (NCBI): domain Eukaryota; kingdom Metazoa; phylum Chordata; class Mammalia; order Primates; family Lepilemuridae; genus Lepilemur; species Lepilemur ruficaudatus. The sequence continues at coordinate 16,369 of CAUYRT010045275.1, read as the reverse complement.
TGTAGATAGAAATTTATTATTTTCAATTGCTAGATACAGAAACTCCCAATCCTTAGGAGCTAGAAAGGCAGCTTCATTTGTGCCTGGAAGTTTAAACTTAATTCGTTAAAACACTCCATAAATCTTTTATTTTCCTGTTCCTGTTTGCTATGCCACAAAATCAGTGATGAGATAATCCATTCTTTTTGGATACCCACTATGCTTTTTTGATAATTCTATTTAATTAACTTATGCGTATTCCCACTAGTCTCACATTGATCACCATACTCAATATACTCCTTAGCTATTCAAAGTCTATAATTTTTAAAAAGTTTCAATCCACTTCCTAAAACAAAGTTTGCTTGAAGATCCCAGCTTCCATTTAACTTACTATTAAATATTATTTGAATCACTAAAATATGAACAAGAAGAAAAAATGCTATATACTCTATGCAAAATGTTGCACTGTTTTTACTATCTTATTCATTCATATTTTCACTCTGTAACATAAGTATTATCAAACACCCTTTGAAAGGAAACTTCAAATAATGAATACTCTAGTATAATGCTTTATTCCATGAACTTTTTTATTCATGTTTTTTGCAAGTGGTAATAATCTTCTTTACTTCAAACTTCTCTGACTGCTGAAGATGTATTACAACTTATTCATATAGTAGATTATTTATGATATAATAGAAACTCAAAATAATTTGCATTATGATTTAAGGATATCAAGAGATAGAGTGTGAGATATTGCCACAACATAAAGAAAAATGTTAGAGAAATTATTAGACTTGTAAGCATTGATAGATTCTGCTAAATTTACATTGCCTAGATGTTCTAATACAATTCTATCTTGTTCCAGAGCTCTAAAAATAATTAGCCTATAGCAACAGTCCCCTTCACCCTTAACATCTTTATTCACTAACAAGAAAAAAAATGAAAAATTCAACTAAGATTCAATAAAGCATTATTAATTTCTTCCTAATTTCATATGTTTGAGTTTTGTTGTTGCTTTCAAGGCGGGTGAATGCTTAATCTTGATTAGGTCATTCTTAATCTTGATTAGGTCAGCTGTAATTACTTTTTGCTTCCAAACACATGGGTCAGTTCTTATTATCGCAGTAGATTTACTGGATAGATGAAAAGAAAATTAGTTCATGATGTTTTTGTCTGGTTTATCTTCATGGGGAATCACATATATTGATTAGCCCTCATGAGAATAGCATCCTAAAACTCTTTGCAGAAGGATGTGACACTCCGGTTAACACCCATGGTGCAATTGAAGATAATGGGGAAGCTTGTTTAGTAGAGAAACTAAAACTACAGTTTCCTTGACAACCAGAGGTAACTCATGCCTACCCTCCATGTGACTTTCTTGGTATGTGTAAAATTCTACTCTGAGTTTAATGATCTTTTTTCTTCATCAAATTGATTTCTCAGAAGTATACTCCTTGGAGATGATGAAGACATTAGCTTTATCTACCATGTAAATTATAGTTAAGAATTTGTTTTTCCCATCCAAGTTCCCTATTTTAGACAGCAATATCTTAACACTTACCTTTGAACTGGTAGACTACCATGTACCTTTATGAAAAAGAAAAGCATTTTGTCTGTTTCGAACATGATTAATATTACATGTGGTATAGGCACTCAGTGTGAGAGCCCTTTTGCACCGTGGAGAGCCTGCATATATATGCTAAACTAAGGGCAGCATCAAGGAAACACTTGTCTTTTTAAAAACACTAGATATAATCAATGCATTGCAGGAAAATCTGCATGCAGAGATTCATAACACAAGTAAAATTATAACTGTATTTTTGAGTTCACTTATACATTTTGCCAACTTGGATAATATACAATTTTGCAGAAACGTTTCATGGGAGTGAGAGCTGTATCTGTTTTCCAATCCATGGTCCCTTTTTTAAATCGTTGTTATATGGTATGCTTTTCTTATTTAAAAAGTACACAATGCTAACAAAACGACACTTTGACCGTAATTTTTGTTTCAAGAGCACAGAATGCAATGAGTTTATATGTATTATAAAGAATAGTGATGAGCAATTTATTCTCCTGAAACATTTTTTTTCACATTTACTCTTGTATCTCTTCTTTTTGGGCATTTTGTGGGTATGGTTAGATTCTTGAATAGAACATTGAAGTTGCTTGTTAGGATATAGACTGTTAGGAATGATCATCTTTTTATGTAATCCTTTAGTTTATGATTCTATCAAAGAGAACAAAAGAAAAACTCACGTTATCTTCAAAATGGTTATCTCACTGGGGATAAAATTTCTTGCAGACATATCCACTGTATATAGTCCTGTTATGGATGCCAATATCCTACAAGACCTATGTGTATTAGCAAAAAAAAAAAAAAAAATTATGTTTGTGAATCATTTTGTACCATAACTGGCAGAGATTAGCTAGAGTAGAATTAGAGCACCCAAAAAAGAAAATTAAATTTTTAGATACCTGTGTGTTGAGTGTTCAGTATTTCCTATCAATTCTTTAGTACCTGCCTTGGATAATGGTATTGATATTTACTTTTGTGGTCTAGACGGGAAAGCAAAATAAATCACTCAATTGTTTCTAATAGTTTCTACAGTGACTAACGTAACTATAATGCTGGCATGTCCTTTACATTCTATACAGTTTTCAAGAGATTATATTGTATTGTTTGTTCCATTGTAAATGAGAAATTGTATACTCTGAATTGAAACAGAGTTCTATCATATGAAAAAAGTATTCAGTAATAAATAATTTGGAAAATGTTTCATATACTAGAGTATGGCAGAATCATATAGCATTTTTCTTATTTAAATTGTATTGCTATAAGAGAGAAATCCATGTAAATTAAGCAGGCCATGTCCACACTGTGTGATTATGAGATGTGACTATTAATGTAGACTTTATTCGGTTATCAAGTTCCTTTATAGAAGATACATATTTCCAACCTAAGTATGAGCCTGAAAATTAAAGCTGACTATAGTTTTTCTCTGCAAAACTCAAGCTAATATATTCCTGCTACTTGACAAAAGAAATAGCCTTCTTTATTCCGTGTTGGTTTAAATAGTAGAGTTGGGCTGGGGGAAATGAGGAGAATGGCTTAGGGAGGATAGAGTATTGTTGGTTTTTGGAAACTAACTTCTGACTTGGATGTGATTTCAATGCTTTCTCTTCTTGGTGTTTCAAAACACACATTAAAATATTAAAGACTGAAAAATTCTACGGCATAGAAATCTGGGGAAATAATGCCTTGGCTCACATGGAGCTGATGCCTATTTCATATGACTTCCTTCGAATCTTATCGATTATTCATTCCCTTTTTCACAATCTTTTTTTTTTTTTTGCTGTTGTTTCTATCACTTTTAAATGTGCTCTGTATTTAAAAGTGAATAAGCATGAAGCATACAAGCACACCCCACACACACAATTTAATGAAACGTCACACTCCAGCTACTTTTATGTCTCATTTTTAAATTAACAATTTTTATTCACTCACATTACATAATTTCCCATTCGCTTATTTGCCTACTAAAAACTGAAATTTAAGCTGACACTCCGATAAATCTTTCCATGACAAGGTTTCAAGAGTTCCTAAACAGAAAACAGCGTTTTTAGTACTTACCTTGCATACAGTTTAAGAATCGTTTAACACCTTTAACATCCCCTTTATTTTAGAACACACTCTTTATTTCGGTTTTATGTTTCCATGCTCTACTTATTTTAAAACTCCATCTCTCAATTAACTGTGCAGATCCTTCTTTCTATACCTGCTTCCTGACTTTTATAGTTGTTGTTTCTTGTTTGGTTTTCCGAAATTCTTACCATTCAACACACTCTCCCTCGGTAAACTCGTACACTCCAATGGTTTCAAGTCAAATTTCTAGCTGTGTCTTTTTCCCCCTCTACTTTAGACTTATCTTTAAAACAGACACATAGGTATATATTTATACACCAGGAATGCTAACTTTTGTCACACATACACTAAACACTTAAAAATAAACATATCTTCACAAATACGCTATTCATTCTTCCCCTGTCAGTTACCTGCACCCCATCTCCACACACACATCCTCTTTCATCCAGTGGCTTAAATTAAAACCTTTGAACATTCCTTGAAATTGTCTTCTTACTTCCACTTTGTGAAGAATATCAAATCAATAATTAAGTCCTGTCATTTCAGTCTTTAATATATATATAGATACGTGTGTGTGTGTGTGTGTGTATACATAAAAGACCTCTATAACCCTTTTCACTTCTAGAGCCACTTTGCTAGACAAGCCTTTGTAATTTCTTACCTGGAATGTCATAAAAGTTCTTGGACAGATCTTGTACTTGTGTTTCCGCTATACACTCATTTGTTTCTCAACTTGCACTAAGAATAATTATTTCAAACATGAAACACCAAGCCTCTACTTAGTTGAAATTCTTTCCATATCTATCCATCCATCTGCTTTTCTATGTATCTATGTATTGTAAACTTGGCTAACAGTGATTATTATTCATTTGGATTCTATAGCAGTCATATTTTAAATAATATTCTTCATTTTCTTAATTGCCATAAAAATATTCTTGTATAATGTAACAAAAAACAGAGATAGATTTAAGAAAAACATTTTTCTGAATATAAATATTTCCATAGTCAAATTACAATATAACAATAATGAGTTTTCCTTCCTCCAGCAGTAAAAAACTTCAAATGAACAACAGAATTAATTCTAAATTAATAAAATATTCCTCAAATTGAGAAAATTAAACTATATAATGAGATATCAGTGTGAAGGCATTATATGCCACAAACTTTGAGTTACAAAATTCCAATATTGATTCTAACATTGACTTTGAACATATCAGAACTCATTTTTCCCATGTATAAAATGGGTAGAATGCTAAATAGGCTGAGCATTTTAGTACGAACAAAATAAATGATAAACATTTATGAGAAGGAAAATTTATATCTCTATCATAATTTACTATAGAAGATACACTTGATTCTATCACCAGACAAAAGAGAAGGTGTGGGCTGGGCACAGTGTCTCACGCCTATAATCCTAGCACTCTGGGAGTCAGAGGCGGGAGGATCTCTTGAACTCAGGAGTCTGAGGTTGCAGTGAGCTACGATGACACCACTGCACTCTACCCGGGGCAACAGAGTGAGAGTCTGTCTCACAAAAAAAAGAAAAAAAGAAATAAAGAAAAGAAAGAGAGAAGGTGTTACAGGTAATGTTTTGAACTGCTCTCTCCTTTCTCAGCAAAAAAAAAAAAAAAAAAATTAAAATATGAAAATAATATGTACTAACGGTCATTGTTCTTATGTAACGCAAGCTCTTGCGTGTAAGACTCCACTTGCACATGTGTAATTAAGGAAAAAAAAAGGGTAAAAATTACAGTCTCCACTCCTTGTTATATGATTATTTCCAAGGACTAAACCCATTCTCTTTCTGTCTTTCATTACCGTACAGGAATTGAGTACTTATTCATTCTGGTACAAACTTCTAGAAGCCCTACATTTGGAAGTGGGAAGGAGAGGTTAGCTGATGCTTGTTTGACTGGCGATTAGAATGATGTACTAATCCTCATTTGACAGTGAAGTCTGCATCATGTAAATATATCACAGGCTTGTACATTATAGTAGAGAGTTTGAGAATAGTTGGAGGCTGAAGAAAGTGAGAGGAATATATAATTTGAAGGGTGGACCAACAGAACATTTTGATCAATTAAACTCAGCGATTAGAAAAAATGGAATGCTCCTGGATTTTTGGCATTGATACCTGTGCAGATAGTGATGCAATCACTCACGGTGCTGGGAGAGAACAGAAACGTAACAGATAGAGGAGGCATTCACAGGAAAGCTTCAAAATTGTCATGACGTTTGTATGACTGTGAACTACCAAATAGCGATAAGTAGGCAGTGTGTGATATACAAGCAGGAACTTATGAGAAAAAATAGGGCTGGAATGTGCAAATATGGTGGTTTAAAGCATATAGACTCTGTACTGTAGATGGCATTGTCATGATATTACCCAGGGCAAGAAAGTAGATTGTGACTAGGTCTTGGGACCAAACCCCGAGGGACTTCTAAAAGGTCAGTTTGTGTCAGGTGAAGTGTCAATTTAAGCCATAATGAGAGTTTCCAAACTTAAATAAAAGGTGTTTCTATGTGATTATTGAAAGTGGGAAAATGTGGGTAAAAAACTATATTAATTTATTTTAAGTATTGTATAATCTGACAGTGAAGTAAAAATGTAGTAACTAAATGCTTGCATTCAACATGTTCTTCCCTCCATCACTGCCTTGATGAAAGAAAATAGTGGATTTTCAAACTTTGAATGATGTCCTACCTTAGTGACCCAGAAAAGCATGAAGACATCTGAAATGATTTTAGATAACTATGTACATAGATTATCATACCATTATATTATAAGTTATTATAAACATCTGCCAATGATATTCTTCAATCAGAGTAAACTAAACTAAATGAATCAGTATTCAATTGGCTGACATTGAATCCCGGATGCTCAGGTTCAAATACATCTGATGTCATCAATCACAAACTTCCTGAACATCCTTACTCAACCAATGATTGCCTTTGTACTAAATAACTTCTACAGATGTCATTATATGAGATAAATTTATTCTATGTTCAAGTTTACTCTTTTCCATCTTTACTATCTCATCCTGTTTAGATTAACAAACATTCTTATTTAGAAAGGTTTTTCTGGTTGGTTTATTTTTTGCTATTTTGTAAGTGATGGGGAAAATGTTTTTAATTTTCCAAATTCAACAACAACAACAAAAATCATTTCAAAGGAGTTGACTTTACTTTATTAAACTAATCCTGTCAAAATGTTCTGTTGTAGCTGGTATTCACTCTGAGTTTTTAAAATTGACAGAAGTTTCAATGGAAAGAAAGCAAAAAAACAGCATGAAATTTAAATGGAAGTAAATGTATTGTTAAGACTCATGAAATTGGAAATACTACACATAAACTTTACAAGGTGAGCAGAAACATATAACAGGAAATGAAACAATTAGTTTAAACAGTAACGCTCTATATATTTACTTTGAATTTTGTTTTTTATTTAGTGCAAAAGCCAGAAATAAAAAGTATATGTTTTTTTCTCAGCATTAAACACTTACCAGAGATAATTTTACATTGCTTTCTTCTAAATTTAGGAGTAATAAATGATAAGATAACACACTCATAAATAAGGTTATTTAAATAAGTGTAGTAATGATAACTAGGGAAATCACCAGAACTGTATTAAGCACAAAGGCAACTGAAATCTTCCTTTCATACCTGATCTCAATAACACTCCAGCCCAGCACCGTATACACAAAAAGGTAAGACATTTACTTTGCTTGCCACTCATTCTTTTGTTTTTACTCTCTAAAATTCAAAACAAATATATTTGCACTTGAGCATTTTTTTTTCAATTCTCTTCTGGCTATAGCATAACTTCTAAAATACACATTTACATGTAAGATGGATCGATTTAGGAAACAGAACTAGCCCATGTAAGGTCATCTTTGAGAAAGAAATGTACTGACCAAACAGGAGCTGCCTATCTGGTTTGGTCAATAACCTAAAGCATAAACAGTTTCTTTTGTAAATAAATCATTTCTCAGACATTAATGGGAAAAGTTTAAATGGACTTTACAGGCTATGTTATATTTGATTTTTCTATACTCTCTAAAATAATCAATGTTATATTCTGTCTTATTAGAATGCTTTTATCATCCACTATTCATAAGCTGAGCTCTAGTCATACATATAACATAACTTGTGTCACATTCAATTTCCCATTCAGAAGGTCTAGAATAACAGTCTCTCAAGTAAAGATAAGTTGTTGAGTTAATAAGATAACTAAATATCAAATACAACATACAAAGAATTGATCATCTAGTTTCAGACAAAATGTTTGCGATAATGGTCATTGTTTTATTCCATTTTATACTGCTATAACAGCATACTGGGTATTCTGGATAACTTATAAAGAACAGAGATTTATTCCTGACAGTTCAGGAGACTGGAAATGCAAGGTCCAGGGGCCAGCATCTGGTGAGGACTGTCTTGCTCCATCATCCAATGGCTGAAGGCAGTAGGGCAAGAGAACACACGTGCACAGACATGCCTGAGAGAGTAGGGGAGAAGAGGACCAAGCTCTTCCTTTCATCAAGAACTCACTGTCAAAATAACTAGTCCACTTACCTCTTAACAGTCCTACCTCTTAGCACTATTGCTCCAGGGATAAAGTTTCCAACACAAGAACTTTGAGGTATCTTTGGGGTACACATTCAAACCACGGTAATAACATCACTCATCATGGAGTTTGAAATGTATCTCTATGCTTAAAAACAACCTTTTATTTACTTGGATCAATAATCTGATAAACCATGCATTTTAAATATCTGTCACGGTACGTCAGATTACTCCTACACAAAAAAGGGATTTTGTTTAATCACTTAAAAAGTCTCGCCTGAAGATCTCTCAAGCCCAGTGACTCAGGCAAACTTTTTTGATTAAAAAAAAAGATAAAAATATTCCACTCTTTGACCTCATTTTTGTGGTCCAAACTGTTCATCAACTCCTTTCATCTTTATATTCTTCTTCATTATAGGTTAATTGCTTGAGTTTGAGTTTTACTCCAACCTTGAGGGAAGTATATGCAGTCTCACCAAAAAGACTTACCAAACTTCATATTTGCTGCTTTGTTTACTGATCCCATCATTGTGCTGTTTAAGCGAATACTAAATATTGTGCATTTCTATCAGTGTTCACCTAAATTTGTCTCAATTTCCACAGGCTTGCCCGCTTTCTCTTCTCACAAATCCTTTCTCTCTCAGTATTTTTCTTACTCTCACCAAAGTCAGGTTGATTTATTTCTTCATAACCTATTTTCTGTCCTTCTTTTTCCTGAATAATATATCTCCCTCCTGAATCCCCCCTTATTTTTGTATCTTATTCAAGATTCAGAAATGCAACAGTTAACTTTAATTTTACAATGTCCCTGACATGTAATTATAAAGTCACTAAGTTTTTAATGATGATTTATTAATCCATCTCATCATTAATTATCTTGTAGTTCCTAAGCCTATTTTTTTTTAACTATAAAGTCTGTTATTTTCTAAGAAAAATTAATTAGGTACTAGGTACATCAATGGTCTTTATAAATTCAAAATTGCTACATTAATTCACAGTACCGTATCTTTAGTTCAGAAATATCAAGGTATATGGTGAATAAAAATGTATTACTTCAAAGACATAGGGAAAGTTTATTGAACTTACATCCCGAATCAGTCATTTTATAGTCATGTATTTCTTGTGTATTGCATTCTTAAATCAAATGCAGTTTAATGTAATTGTCGAATACTTTCATTTTCATTACCGTAGTTTTTCTTTGAAATACAGATTCTTTGAAAAGAGTGTGTATTATGGAGTCTTATAATTCAATCTCTGGAGTGTATGTCTCATTTATCTGAATTTCTGGTCTGTCATTTACAAATTATGTGATCTTAGGCAAGTTTATTACTTATTTACATCTACTCACTCAGTTCTAATAAGGCTATCCTATGACTCCTCTGGGTTGTTCTAAGGATTAAGCTAGTGAGGATGAAGCAAAGTGAGTCTGATTTCACAGATTAAACTACGATTTTATGCTATTTTCTCTTTTTAGACAATGTCAATTCCAAAGAAATACTATCATGCATCTGAGCCAAAATAACCAATAATCATACTAAAAATAGCTATTATAAGGTTAAATGAAATGAGTAAAATAAAATAAAGATATTTACAAGGAAGAATAAAGTCTAGGGGTTAAGATCAGTCAATGCTAGACTACAAAACATAAGGACTTCACTATTTATGATGTACTGGGGATTCTCCACAAGTTATTTGATCTCCATTAACCACTTTTCTTCTTTTTGAAATTTAAACTCATAAGCGTTTTTCTTATAGAGATATTTATAAAGATTAAAAAATTATATATAAAATAAATCAGTTCAAATTAAATAATGTCTTTCATTAAAGTTATCAATGTTGTCACCATCACCATCATCAACAAAATTGTCTATTTTTCTGGAACACAATTGCACATTTTTTTCATCATCTCCACAGACCCATTAAACTTTATAAGGAGTGGTTAATCTGAAGTCTCATATTTAAAATAATCTGTTGGGGGGAAGAAATTTTACGGAAATAATTATAATATATGTTAAATCTCTTTAAATTACCACAATTTTTACATTGAAAATTAGAGCGTCAATGTATATAATCTCTTTATCAAAGTGTTCTAAACTGTTTATATGCTTTACTTTGTTTAATAAGCCTTAAGGACAAACTTTTGTCTGTATAACCCAGTTATTTATTATAGTGACTGATACACCATACACACACAACAATGTTCATGTGCTCAATCAGTTAATACATGTAAATGTCTTTCATCATTGGAGAAATTTTCTTTAAAAAATTGTTATTCTGCACTATTTACCAGGTGTGTCTGGTATATTTCTTTGTGTCCCAGAGAAATATTCTCCTTATTCTTCAAAGAACCATTATGCCTTCAATAAATAATTTTACTTAAAATTTTAATTTTCCCCGTATATTCATGATGCCTTCAAACATCAACACTTTACTCTTAACTACCAATTTTTTCTTTGGAACAGTTGACCTACACAAAATATGTATTTTGTTTTGTTTTTAATGTAATGTCCCAGAAATCCACATTTTATCAATACATACAATTCAGCTACATTCTTCAAATAAGAATAAATGACTTATTATTTTGGATTGTTAAAAAGGGTAAATAGCAAAAATAATTTTAAAATGTAAGTAAAAGGGCAGAATGAGTACCACCATTATCAAGAAAAGAAGGGAAGATATTTAGGATACACAGGAATAGAGTTTGAGAAAAGTATTTGAGTAATGATGTGACACAAAGATACCAAAAAAAGAGAAGAGTCTGGGAAGATTTCTCTAGTTCCAAAAATTATTTTAAATCTTTACGATGGAGGGAGGAATTTTACATGGACAAAAAATGAACAAATACCTATTAGGAGACAGTTTGTATCTAACAGAAATCCAAACTTCAAGATACCTGAAGTTCAGTAGAAAGAAATACACGTTTTGTCAAATTTTCCCTGTTGTTTGCTAACTGATACTTAAAGTAGCTCCATGAAGGCTACCATGTGAGGAGAATCTAATACTCAACCCTCATCATAGATATGTGAGTAGCAACTTTGGTCAGGAGAGAAGTGTTCAGAAAGGAAAAGACAATGAACCATTCCGTATTTGATTAATTCACATTGTTTGTGAATCAAAACATCACATGTACCCTATAAAGACATGAGATTATTATTATGTATCCATAATAATTAAAATAATTTTTAAAAAGACAATGATCCGTGTTAGTTAAATTCTGAGTTTAGTTCAGTTAAAGCAGAATGCAAGATTTTTTTTTTTTTTCGGTCGAGCAGCTGCTGTGTCAGAATAGAAACAGATGAGAGACTTACATACAGATTAGGAACAGTTAGAGGAATTAGTGTGATTAAAAGCTTTTATACCTAATATGCCTAGATGCACAAAATGTTCTGAAGCTCCAGCATCAAAGAAAAGCCGGAGTATAGGAAAAGCGGGCATATAGGAAAAGCAGGGAAATACATGCTTCACAGCGGTGTGAGGGCACTTTCAGATTAATATTTACCTTACCTCTGGAAGAACACCAGGGCAGAAATGAGTTAATCAGTATGATAAGCGTGGGTTAACGACAACAAATAGGTTATTGTATTGTGTCCTTTATCTTAATGATCAGCATTTTTGCTGTTTCCAAAGGTTAATCACACATAATATAGATACTGAGTTATTTAGGTCAGTAGCCGCTGTGTTGTTTAACATAAGTCACTTAGATTTTAAGTTAACCTCTATTTTTTGTTTGTTTGTTTTTCAAAACCTTAAGCATAGAGAGTTGAACTTCAATTTTCTGAACCATCTCAGAGCCATGCAACTAAAGAATAAATAAGCAGTATCAAGGGTGCATATTGCTCCAGTCTACTCTATCTGAATTTTTAGAAACATCAACGGGAGAAGATAAAAGTGAAAGATGGTGATCAAGAAATTAAAAGGAGACAATGATTTTAATTATGTTCTCTTTTCTTCCTCCTCCTCCTCCTCCTGGGTCGTCTTCTCCTTATCCTCTTCCTCCTCCACCTTTCCCCCTCCATATATATATACATATATATATATATATATATATATATATATAGAGAGAGAGAGAGAGAGAGAGACTTAATGAGAATAGTTTTAGTTTGATTTCTATGTATGTGAGTTGAACCACAACACATAAAAATTATTTATTTTGTTTTTACAAAGTAATATTTCATAAACTTGTATATTTAAATCAAACCTAAATCAATTTTTAAGATGTCATATTAAATAAGTATATTAATTTGCTAGGGCTGCCATAACAAAATATCACAAACTGGGTAGCTTAGACAAAAGACATTTATTTTCTTATAGTTCTAGGGTCTAGAAATCTAAAATTGTCTGCTAGGTTGGTTTCTCCTTAGGGATGTGAGGGAGGATTTTTTTTCTGTTCATCTCTCCAAGTTTTTGGTAGCCTCAGTCATTCCTTAATTTGTAGACAGGATTCTCCCTGTGTTTTCACATCATCTTCTCTGTGTACGTGTTTATCTCTGTGTCCAAAGTTTTCCTTTTCATAAAGACAGCAATCATATCAGATTAGGTTCAACCCTAAGAACTTCATTTTGGCTTGGTCATCTGCATAGACTATTTCCAAATAAGATTACATTTACAGTTATTGGCAGTTAGAAATTTAAAATATTTCTAGGGGGCACAATTCAACCTATAACAACAATCTTTGACATTAATTGACATGAATTGCCCCAACTGTGTTTTTTGAGAGCCTGGGGAATAAATATATTTTTGCAATGCCAAGAGCTAGTAATTTGGAAAAAAGGCCTGGATTGTTTTTTTCAGAGATACTTTTCCCACAGGTCAAAGTAATTGTTTATATGTCCAATTAAAGGCTATGAGGCTTACTAGTATAATAAGACATTCTCTGTGTCCTAAATTTATAGCATATTTAGTGGGATTAAGCTTGAATATGTAAATAACAAGATCAACAACAACTCAGGTACTTAACATAAGACAATGCTTGGTTAATTTCTAAGTAAATGTCACAGATATGAAATATAAAAGTTAAGGAGAAAACAATTTCTTCTGGCTGGACTGAACAATTACTCTGGTAGGAATTAAGCTGGAAATTGAAGAGTGGATACATTTTAGAAAGCTAAAGAAAAGCAAAAAAAAAAAATGAGCAAAACATTAAATATGAAAAAAATAAATGAGTTGGGAAGATGATAGGTTAATCTCTCAAAAACACAAATCTGTCACACATATATACATGTACACTGAGAAGTAACTGGAAAGGCAGGCCAAAAAAAAAAGTGAATATGTATATTAGAGAGAAGAGTTTAGGGTAGATCCTGAAGTAGAAAGTGTTTTGACTCATAACAGGTAAGTTCAAATCTGTCTCTCAACAATTACGAATTATAAGATCTGAAAAAGCTACTTAACAATTCTAAATGAATTTTTTAGTTCAGTTGCTAAAAATAAATAAGTAGGCCTCAATAGCTGGCAGGTTTGGCTGGAGATTTATTTGTTGGAGCATTAAGGATGATTCAAGGGAAAATCTAATATTGCAGGTCACAATGATGATCATTCTATTTGTAATAAACTGAGTTCATCCTGCCACAGGGCCTTTGCCCATCCTATTTTCCCTGCTAGTGTCAATATGGCCCAGTTCTTTGCACAACTGATTCTTTTTCATTTTTCAATGTTCACCTGAAATATTACCATTTCAGAGAGTTGTCTGATGACACACCCTTTTTTTACCCTTTAATATAATTTCACTTGTTTTATTCTGTCCCAGTGATCAAAATTAGTAATAGTTTTTCTACTCATTTGTTCTTCACTTTTTTTTTTACTAAACTCTTAAGATTCATGATAGCAAGAACTATATTGTTTGTTGTATTGTGTGTGTATTATTGTGTGTGTATATTGTTGGTATATTGTTATGACACTTTAAAAACAAAAACAAACAAACAAAAAAAAAACCTTTTTGACTTGATAGATATCACCTCTCTTACTGTCATAGACTGAATGTTGTTGTTTCCCCCAAACTCATGCGTTAAAATCCTAATTCCCAAAGTGATGGTTTCAAGAGGTAGGACCTTTGATAGGTGATTAGATCATAAGGGCAGAACTCTCATGAATGAGATTAGTGACCTCATAAAAGACACCCTGGGAAACTTTCTCACCTCTTCTGCCATGTGAGGAGACAGGGAGAAGATGGCCATCTGTAAGTCAGGAAGCAAGTCTTCACCAGATACTGAATGTTACCATTACTTGCTCTTGGACTATGCAGCCACAGAACTGTGAGAAATAAATGTGAATTGTTTGTAAGCTACCCAGTCTATGCTATTTTTGTTGCACTAGCCTGAACTAACACAAAATTGGTACTGAGAAATGTGGACATTGATGTAACAAACACCTAAAAATATGCAAGCGGCTTTAGAACTGGGTGACGTGTAAAAACTGGGAGAGTTTTGAGGTGAATGCTAGAAGCAGCCTACATTGCTACAAATGGACCATTAAGGTGAGCTTGGTGAGGGCTCAGAAAGAAAAGAGGAGAGCTTAAAGAAAGTCTTGATCTTCTTTGAGAATACCTAAGTAATTTTGAACAGAATGTTTGTGGAAATACGGATTTTAAAAGGTCATTCTGAGGAGATCTCAAACAGAAATGAGGATATGTTTTTGAACAATGGAGAAAAGTCAATCCTTATTATAAAATGGCAAAGAAGAATATGGCTAACTTGTGTTTATGTTCCAGTGTTTTGAGAAAGGTAGAACTTTGGAGTAATATAATTGGATATTAATCTGAAGTAATTCTAAGTCAAGAATTGAGGGAGAGGCCTGATTTCATCTGACTGCTCATAGTGAAATTTGAAAAGGGAGAAGTGACTTATATGTGGAATTGTTAGGCAAAGTGGAAGCATAACTTGAGGAATTGAAACACTCTCAGCCTACCCATATTGCAAAAAATAAGAAAACACTTTCAAAAAAGAATAAAGGGTGTGGCCAAATATTTGTTTGATGAGAACTTTAGTATGGATGTGAACCACAAACTTCATCAGCCATGCCAGAAGGAAAACCACTAGTATGAACTGAAGGAGAAGGAGATGAGAAGGAATGAAGGAAAACTGTTGCACTTCTTGGATTTTTCAGGGTGGACCCTCAGAGCTATTCTGCTGAGAACATATGTTATTCTTCAAGACAAGGGAAGAATGACACCAAAGGTGACTCAGAGATTATGAGAAATGCATCCTTGGTTTCAAGAGGGGGTACCAGGCCTTACTTTCAACAGTCCAGATGGGTTCTGCTCAAAGCTGTGAGGGCAGGGCATCCCACAGGTGTGAGACAGGCTACCTGGCAGAGCCCTAGAGGTGTGAGCTCTGCTGGGTAGAGCTGCAGTGCAGGACCTCTTCCCCACTGTATCTGTAAAATGGGACTGCCACCCCAGTGGGTCCAATGAACTACCCAGTGGGTCCAAAGACCCAACTTCCCCTACACCAGTGGGTCTGGAAGGTAAAAACTCTACCTCAGTACCCCCTGCCTTGGGTTTCCCATGGAAAGCTCAGTAAAGGCTCTAGTCTAAAATTTCTTGTGGCCTCTATTATTTTCTTCTGACCACTCTGGTGTCTTTCTCATGTGGCCCTTTATGGCATGCCATGGTTTTAGTCTCTAGGATCTATAAGAATAAAAATACTGTTTTCCTGAGCCTCTCCTGTGTCACCTCTTATGGCCCCACCTGACTGGCCATCTCATAAAAATATGAAACCTTTATGTTCATTATTTTCACTCCAGTATTAACAACACTATATATTATATAGATATCTGACACATGAATATTGGATGAATAAATGCATTTAGGTTGTGTACAATTTAGCTATTATTATTCTATAGATAATAAAATGACGTTGATTTTCTTTGAGCAGCCAAAGACAGGATTGAATCTCTTAACAAATGAACCATTCTGTGCCTCATACCATGTATATATCTACAGCAATAAACTTATTATCCTAACACCAACCCTGAAGAGATATAGACATCTATAGAAAAACACAGCACCAACCACACAGGCAATTACAGTTCCACTCACAGTCATTTAAGGAGTTAACTTTGATCGTCAAGCAGACCTTGCCATAAATTCCATATGTTATCAGAGGATTGACATAGGCCTTCAAGGCATGTGCACACACACACTCACTCTCTCTCTCTTTCTCTCTCTCTCTCTCTCTCTCTCTC
>CAUYRT010045274.1:0-44400 GCA_963574885.1 Lepilemur ruficaudatus | reverse complement strand
ACTTTGACAGAGTAGGTTTTTGAATGTAACAAGATAAGTCAACTTGAGTGGTAATATATTTTGGGAAATCAGCTCACTACAAATTGTAACTGTAAACATTGTACTGTAAATGTTTTGTAGTTTTCCCCCAATAAAATTTTTGGAAAAAAAAAAAAGAGTGGCATGCATGTGGGAAAGGAGGCAGGCAGGCAGGCCAAGGTTCACCATTCAAAGCTGCTGGGTTTTCCCCAACCTTGATTTAAATCTCCTCCTCCAGGAAGCCTTCCATCATCAAACCTACTGAATTCTAGTGACTTTTACTAGACGTTCCCTCCACATTCCCCTATGGAGTCTGTGCTTTATCAATTTGTACTTATCAGTCATGGCACAAAAGCACTTCAGTAATCTGGATTAAAGCACTTGACCTGTGTGCACTGCTTAACACTTTACAGACTCTCCCCAACTCCCCCGCCCTCAACCCAGATACCGTGCAGGGAACACAATGTGTGTCAAGAGAAGCAGACCGAGGAGGAACGACTCCTCCCGGATCCAGTCCACGAGCTTAGTGCTTACCCTAAGCCCCTCCCCAGAGGCCCCAGGACAGGGGGCTGCAGGGGCTTAGCAGGTGTGGGTTTATGGCAGCTGGGCTTCTCCTTGTGTGGCTCTGGGTAAGCCACTTCAGGTCTCCAGACTGCCATCTCCTCACCTGTAAAATTGGGAGGTGCGAGGCAGGGGCTTGGAGATGCGGGCTCTGAGCCAACCTTAACACTCTTCGCTTGTAGTTCCTGTTTGTCAAACAGCCAAGGAGATGTTCTGAGGGCGCTGCTCAGTCCCACAGCTGGGTTGAGGGGTGGACTCCAGGGTGAGGGGTCTTCTCCCTGGAACACATGCCTACCCTAACTCCTACCCAGGGCTCCACGGGGTACAGTTAGAGTTATACATACGTGGGTCAAACTCCTGACTTTGCTGCCTGCCAGCCCGTGATCTCAGTAAGGCACGATCTCTTCAAATCCCAGTTTCCTCCTCTGCGGGTGAAATCTCTGTGGGGATGACAGCACTAACTACCTTACCGATTTGCACGAAGGCTAAAGAGAATGAACACTGTGACGTACTTAACAGAGTCTGTCTCACATGTGCTTGGCCATATTGTGTATGTTGCTCCTATTATTATTATTGGATGTGCCCAATGGGCCTTCATGGGTCATAGGATCATAGCACTGAAAAAGATCTTAGAGGAGTCCACTTGCTCAAGCCTTCTTGGGCATGGCTCCAGTAAAAAAAAAAAACAATTAAAAAAAGAAAAAGAAAAAGGAAAAGATCTTAGAATTCACCTACGGCAGCCATCAGATCCCCATGAAGATCCCGTCTAAGCTGGACCTGCCTGTGCTGCCACTGAAATACCTGAGCAGAGACCCAGGCTGTGCCCACAAGGAACGGTCTGCTGCCCGGTGACGAGACGACGTGGATGTCTTCAAGCCACCGCGGCACACCATGTTGGCACGGCGCCGTGGGCGCCTGCCTGCAACCGGGGACCCTGGAGGAGGAGGCGGCAGCAGAGCTGCCATTTGTCACTCTCTTTGGCCCGGGGCATGTGGGAAACTAATTCCCTCCTTCCCTCCTCTAGATGAATGTTCTGGGGAACATCGGGGCCTGTCCAGCTGTCAACCCTCCTTAGCTTAGCCCTGTGCCAGGACTGCAGAGCGCTGAATCCATTTTTCCAGCCTAGGCCTCCCTCTACCCCATCTGTAGAGTGGGAATTAAGCCAACGCACTCCCCAAGAAGGACAATGAAACAAGTCAACATGATCACAGACAACTCCCAATTTTGAATGCACCAAGCATATTGCTGCGGCTACCTGTTCCCTCATTCTCCTCTCCTACTCTCAGTAGCTCTCCTGTGTTCAAGTACGAGAGACCTGAGCCCCACGGTTACATATGCTGCGGCTCTTAGAAAAGGGAACGAAGGTAAGATTTGGGGAGTTTTCACCGTGTGTTAGACGCTTGATAGCTATATCATTTCATTTAATCCATTCACCATCACAACAATCCTACGGGGTTATTCCTGTGTTACAGACAAGGAAACTAAGTCACAGAAGCACAGTGGGCTTGTCCGGTGGTTCAGCGCAGAAAGAGAGAGCATAGAGCAACTGGCAGCAACAGGGCTCAGGGACGTCCATGCTGCTCTTCCCTCCACGTGACAGGAGGCGGCTGCCCCAACCACCCAGAGCCAAGAGGTGCCCTGGTCCTGAACAACACAGACAACTCCCATTTAACCACGCCGCTGGAGGGATGTACATCGCCCAAATTCCTTTCTGTTTGGCTCTGATGTTTCTGATGTGTTTTATGATTTTTTTTAGAGGGAGATCTAACCTCTTGATTATATACTTCTGAAGGCAGCTACTAAGACGAATTTTCATTTTTCTGAGCCCGCATGTCCCTGGGTATACAGAGAGCTGACTGGGACTAACCAGGCTGTGAAACACCCTCCCACGGTAGCAGAGAATTGGCAGTGTCAGAGTTGAAGGTCTGAGTGAGAGGGAAAGCATGTTCCAAGGACAGGCCAAGGCTGTCCTGGCTGGTCCCGGGAGCTGGTCAGTATGGACTGGCCAGGCAGGGCCTGGGTAGGCTGAGAGTCCCTCAGCCACCCCTTCACGCCCACGCCCACTCTCTGATGTCCAGAGAGGCAGGGAAGGCTGGGCAGCTACGGAAACAGCATGTCAGTGCTTTGGGCCCTGATGGCCTCCACTTTGCCCAGATGGACATCATCTTCTGGCCTGGTGAGAGCATGCCATAATCACAGCCATCCTCCCAACTCACCAATGTTTCCCAGCCCCATAATTGGGCCACTGCTGGGTGAGAGGACAGTTTGGAAGTGATGCAAGGGGCAGAGGAGGAAGGGCCATCTTCCCAGTTTTGCTCTGCCAGGGGTGGGGTGGAAGCTTCAGCTGCAAGGCTGTCAAGAGAGCAGACTCAACTCCCCTGCCCCCCGGCACCTATTTCATCCCTGGCCTGATGAGTGGCATCTGAGTCAAAGGCACAGCCTCAAGTGGTGGGGGGAACCAGACCAAGCACAGGTTTCCTGTCCCTCAAAAACCCTTGCCTGCCAAGAAATTAGGGCAGCTGATGACTGGTAGGATCAGGGAAACCAAAGCCAGGAGAAGCTGGCCACAGCAAGAGCCTCAGCCCCAGCCCAGGTGAACGCAACCATCTAAATTAACCCCCAGGGAATTTGTAAATTAATCCCAGACCACTACCCTGCCAGACTTGTGTGCGTTCTGGAAAGGCCAATATCATTCTTAGAAACAAAAATTGATGTCAATCTGCCACCAGATGTGTGTGTGTGCGTGTGCATGCGTGTGTGGTGTGTGTGTACCCCTGTACCTGGTGTGGACGGTGCAGGCAGTGATGCAGATAATAGGGTGGATGGGTCTGTATCCAGGTTTGGTCATCCACCAGTTGGGTGAGTTTGGGCAAGTGCTCCAACTGCTATCCTCAGTTTCCTGACCCATAAAATGGAGACAGTAATAGTACCTAATTCACGGGACTGCTGTGATTATTCAACACATGAATACATATAGAGCATGTAAATTAATGCTTGGCACATGGTTCGTGCCCAATAACTGTTACCTATTCTTATTTTTTTATTTATTCAAGTCAACTGGCTGATGGATGTCACCTCTTCTTGACCCTAAACTGAGGAATCATGGGAGGTCACCAGACAAAGCCAAATCCATCCCTCCACATGGCATACCTGAACACAGGATACGTACATAAACACAAGTCCTGTGCTTTTAAGTAGATTCCCAATTCACAAGAAGGATCTTCATTGAAACGCCATTCCTGGAGTCCATGCCACTGGGACCCTGTCATACATTCAACTCCTTATAACAAGGTCCTCTGGACACGTGATCAACAAAACCCTTTTAAACGAGTCCAGCCCGACCCACCTCATGCTCCCTGGCTTGACAGCAGAGAGCTTTCTGAATCGATTTTAGAGCCCGCTCTCTCGGCTTTTGGATTATGTGTGCAACCGCCTGCTTCCCTTACTCCCAGGTAACTGAATTGCCTGTTTTTACTCATTTAGGTAGAGAGATATCTACCTAAATGAAATGATTTTAATATCGTATCCTTACTTGGTTGTGATTGCTCAGAGAGAAAAAACATGTCCTTTTCCCCTGGGAGATGCAAATCTTTAATATTTTGGTGATACGCTTGGTGACGATAACAACGATACATTAGATAATTTAAATGGCAACAACAGTAATGATAATGCTGAAGACGGTCATAGCCTCTATCTTTTGCTGCTGAATGCTTAAGTGTGCCAGGAACTGTACTAAGTCCTCATGGGCATTAGCTCACCTAATTTTGGCACCAGAGCAGAATCGCCTCTTTGCTGCAAAACCGAGCGCAAACTTTCCCTGTCCAGGCTGTGGAAGAGGGGCCAGGGGCCAGCAGCGCTGGCTGCAGGTCCAGAGAGCGTGGGAGCAATCTCCTGGAATCCCGACCTCATTCCAATCCACAAGGAGCACAGGACACCCCCAATCCACTCTTCAATCACACACACACACACGCCCCTATGTAATTATCCCAACAAACGTGCTAAAGGAAAATAAACTCTGCAAGACCGGTTTATAAAAATAGCAAAATGCGCAGCACAGGCCTGCTCTGTATAATTCTTGCAGAAAACATAGAAACATCTTATCCTGATAAACTGTGCTTTTTGTGGTTCCCATGAATTTGCTGATTATACACACAAAAACACACACACACGCTTGCAGGCCTGCACAGATGTATCTGCTCCTTATGTGTCTCCACAATAATGCTTGCATTTCAGTAGAGATGGGGAGAGCTCAAGTCTGAAGACTGGCTGTGTCCTTGGGGAGCTTTCAATCTATTGCTGGGAACCTGCATGGCTACGCTGGTCCCCATTCAGGCTTGTTCAGCTTGATAACAATTACCAAGTCCCTGCAATGGGCCAGTACCAGCGAGCAGAGGGCTCCCAGGAAGGAATAAAGGTCTCGTGGAGGAAGCAGACCCCTGAACAGATAAGAACATGACAAGGTAGATGGGATCACAATGCTGGACCAGAGGATCAGGTGGGCTTCCTGGAGGAGGGGTCTGAGTCTTAAAGGATAAGTATGGTGGCCAGGAAGGAGGGTGGAAATGGGATTCCAGGTAGAGGGAACAGCAAGGGCAGAGGTGCTGGGCCCAAGGAAACGGAGGGTGGACAGGGCAGGTTTGGTGGTCCCAGGCACGCAGTGGGGCAGGCAGGTGCTGAGGCCAGGGTGGTAAGCCACAGCCAGAAATGAAGGGAAGGTCCTGGCCACCCTGCCAAGGAACTCGGCTTCACTGTGTAAGTGAGGGGCCACAAAAAGTCCTGCTATTAACCCTTTTGTCCTGCGTGTCAGTTACTCAAGGAACCATTTCCTGCTCCCCGTTTTGACTGGATTGGAGCCCTCTGCTCAACACTCCCAGCCCTCCTCCCCTTCCCACCTCCGTGCTTCTAATGCCCACTGGAATTGCAGCATCATGCGGGTGACCTGGAGGCACCGTGCCCCCTGCTAGACGCTGCGGGCTTTCCTGTTCATCGCTGGGTCTCCATGTACCACAGTTTCTGGCACATATGAGCAATTCAGCGAACATCTGTTGACTGAATGGGCAGCTAACGAATGATTCCTGCAATTCATGAGATGGCTGAATGGGGGCGAGACTGGAGACGGGGAGACCAGTTGCGAGGACAGTAGAATAATTTTGCCTGAAAGATGACAAGGGTCTGAATTCGAAAACAAGGAGTGAATGTGTCCACACATCTGGAAGGTACAGGCAGCAGGCAGATGTAGATGGAGCTGAGGATGGGGAGAGGGAGAAGTTGTCTGGGGAAGGCCCAGGCTGGGCTTATGTCTGGACAGGTGATGGGCTATTTGCTGAGATGAGGACTCAGGGGGAAGGAGCAGGTTCCAGGGAGGGGAGAGGAGGGGCGGGGTGAGTCTGAGTCTGGGTTCCAGTCCCGGAAGCAGACACAGTGACCTCTCTGGCCACCCCAGGCATCCTCTCCACGGGCAGCATTAGCATGCGCCCGCTGACCCTGCTGAAAACCGACCAGCCCAAGTGCTTTTCCATTCTACCAACCATGCCCGGGGTCATCAGATTCCCCGGGGGAAGGCGGGTGGAGGCCTGGCCAACAAACCCTGCTGGTTTTACCGGGAGGCTGAAGGGAGGTCTGCTGTATAAATGGAATTCAAGCAGACTCCCGGACAGGCCGGCTGGCTGTTCCACACTGGTACCCACGCCTTGCAGAACCGTTCTCCCGCATCACAGCAAGCCTGTGCCTGCAGGCTAAGACGGACTGACAGTGCAGCCAGGTGAGACCAGGGAGACGACAGGGTGGGGCCTCCTGGCCGCTCAGTCTTATTCCCAGTAATGTTCAAGAAGGAGGGGCAGGCCTCTAGCTGGGGTCTACCGGCCTCTCCTACACGCCCTGGCAGGCCTGGACACGCATTCTGGGCAGAGAAACAGAGACGCAGGGCCGGACAGAGGTGTGGAATAACCACCCCTACCCTGCACGCGGCCGGCTCTGCCAAGTTCGTCTTTCTGAAGTGCCGCATTCAGCACACCACTCTCCTGCTCAGCAGCCCTCAGGGGCTCCTTGCTGCCTTTGGAACGAAGTCAAAGTGCAAAGCCCGGCATGCAAAGCCCTCTTGGGTTGGACCCCAACCTGTCTTCGCAATATCTCAGCTCACTTTCTGCCAAGAGGCCATGTCACTCCAGCCAGACAGGTCTCCTCACTGACTTCAGCCCTCACGAAAGCACGGAATCACTGCCTGTTACTGACGCAAGGAACCTTGGAAATCATCAAACCCGGCCCTCCGTTTACAGACAAGGACGCCGAGGACCAGGAAGGTAAGTAAGCCGCGCAGGCCAGTCTCGGAGCTGAGTGTGGGGCCTGTTGGCTCATTCCCGTGCTCAGCACAGTCATTCATGCATTCGATGTGTATTAAACACCTATTTCCTGCCCGACACCGGCCCGGTTCCTGTAAGGACGTGGAGCCCGGCCTCAGTCATTTCTTTAACAGACATTTGCAAAGCACCTCTGTGCTAGGCTGAGAGTCAGGACGCAATAGGAAACAATGCACGTCAGCCCCTGCACTCCGGGAGAGTTGGGGAGCTAGATAATCAGCAAGAAAGACACAGGTCAGACAGAGCTGAGTGCTGTGAAGAATAATGCAAGGGAAGGGGAAAGACAGTGATGGTGAAGAGGGAAATTCATCTAGGGCATTAAAGGGAGGCCTCTTCGATCAGTGGACATTTCAGCAGAAACTTGAAAGAAGTGAGGGTTATCTGAGGGAAGAGTGGTCCAGGGAGAGGAAACAGCAAGTGCAAAGGCCCTGAGGCAGGAACATGCATAGCGAATCAGAAGAATAGCAGGGAGGCCACCGGAACTGAGCAGAGTGAGTGAGGGAAGAACATCCTGACACCGGGGAGGGAGCGGGGACATGCCAGCCAGGGCAAGCACGTTGACTTTTACTCAAAGTGAGAGGAGGCATCACTGAGCAGAGAAGGGTCAGACAGAGCCATGTGACAGGGGCATAGCAAGCCACAAGGGAAGAGGTCAGGAACGCTTCCCCAGCTAGATTCTCAAAGCAGGATGGGCAGGTGTTCAGGCAAGAGACGTGTGTGTGTGTGTGTGTGTGTGTGTGTGTGTGTGTGTGTGTGTGTGTGTGTGTAGGGCACGGGAGAAGTAAAGGAGAAGAGAGTAATAGCTAAAAATAACACCCAGCATTTACTGAGGACTTAGTACAGGCCAGGAACTGCGTTAAATATTTTATTTTGGTTTATTTTTTTTACCTACGAGAAAGGAAAGAAGTGATGTGCTGAATACTTTATAGGCATTAACTTATTCAATATCCCATTCCCCCATTTACGGATGAAGAAACGGAGGCACAGAGAGGCGCAGTGACTTGGCTCAGCCACACTGCTAGTAATAAGAAGCTGGCACACAGAGCCAAGCAGTCCGGCTCCTGAGTGTGTTTCCAGCCACCACACAGTGTTGCAGAGTGGACCGTGCTCCCGGTAAAGGAGCGGCGAGTTCAAAGGCCTGGGAATGAGGGCGGCCAGGCCAGCGCGCCTTGGGTCAGGCAGCCCGAGGACGGAGGGCTCTGGCACATTCCCTTTCTCTGAACAGTGTCCCAGAGTCAAGGAATCTCAAGCCAGGATGGGGTCAGATGTGCTGTGTGTGGGAGGAGGAGGGTCTCATCTCAGCCCTGGGGGGCCCAGAGCCTGAGGGGGGCCAGCCAGCCACTCGCAGGGCCTCATGCTGCACCTGCACCCCAACTGCCTGGGCAATTCCTGGTCATTCCTTAGATTACAGCTACTCAGCGTGTGGCCCCCAGACCAGCAGAACTGGCATCACCAGGGAGCTTATTAGAAGAACCACAGGCCTGACCCAGACCCGCTGAGTCAGGACCTGCATTTTAGCGAGATCCTCACGAGGTCTCGCCAAGGATGACAGTAGGAGACTCGCTGAAATTTGCAAAGCCCCGTTCTTGATCCCAGGCCAAACACTACTTCCTCAAGGAATCCTTCCCTGGCCTCCACCCACCAGGCCCCTGCAGTTCAGAATCCTCCTTCATGGCGTGCACTATGTGCCATGCAGTTGTTCTCAAACTTGGCGTACGCTGTGGTCACCTGCGGGGAAGGGAAAAGTGCGGAGGGCCAACACGCCCCTCACCGATGACATCAGGGCCTCTGGGTCAAGACCCGGGTCTTCATACTGTCTCGCCCCCCACCTCCAGCCTACACACAGCCCCTGGCGTCCCCAACGCGCAGCCAGGGCTTTGAGCCCTTGCGGTAACTGAACACTTCGTGCCTCTCTTCCTTGTGGGAGTCCCATGAGAGCAGGGACTGTTTGCCTCATTTCCTGCTGTTCTCAGCTCCCCAAGCAGCACCTGGCACCAAGTAGATGCTCAATAAATGCTTCTCAAAGGAGAGCAGGAAGTCAGAAGCGGAAAGAGAAGGGTGTCCCACTCTGACAAACTTGTCATAGAGGAGCAGCAGCTACGGCTACTTCAAGGTTAAAAGCCAGAGAAGGGTCTGCGCACAGCTACTGACCGACTTCATGCAAAAAGAACACATTTTCTCCTTCTTCTCACTGACCGCCGGGCACCCAGGAAAGCCGACAACGTGCAAGGGGGTCTGGTGCCTCCTGCCTGTGGGACCCCCTTTGAGGCCACCCTGCTGCCCCAGCCCCGCCCCAGCCGCCTCTGCATGCAGCAGGGCTGAACAGGTCCTTAGGGACACATAACCCAGCAGAGCCCAGGCCAAACCTCCGCCCCCAGCTTTGGGGCCAGGGGCCTTGGCTCCAGATCTATTCAGGTTTTATCACTGAAATAAATCAGAGTCTTGTTTTTACCCCCGAGTACACATTACTTTTCCTTTCTCACTAAAGCAAACTTCTCTGCCATCCCTTCTGGAGAGGTTCATTTAATAGCGTGTGAAACGAAATGTCAACAAGAATTAGCACAAATGGCATGGTAATCCCCAGCAGATGACAGGCAGCCGGGGGCAGGCCCTGATCCCACGGCTCTGAGCCTCGGGGAGCTGGCCGGGGGACCCTGCAGACCTGGCTCTGGGAACAGCGGCCTACCTCCCGGCATACCGTCTCCCTGCTTGCAACCGGAACACGGGCTTTGAGCTTCTGACAGAAGATCAGAAAGTGCCTTTGACAGAGGAAACGGGTTTCCTTTGACACACAGTTAGCAAGGACAAGTGTTCCCTAGGGCGGGACCCAAGAGGCCCCATCCGCCAGCCCGTGAGCGCCGTGTGGATGGGGGGCTGCAGACCAGACCCCTGACCTGCTGCCAGTGGTCATCACATCACCTTGCCTCACCCGGGGCTGCTGCTTCTCCCAGGCTCCTGCGGTCTGCCCGCTTGTTCTGCCACGGGCACTCGGAGCGTGAGAGAAAAATACCTCCGCCCTTTGCCCACCTGAACCCTGGTGGGCGCAAGCCACGTCCACGTAATTTCATAATGGAAACAGCAAGTGTCACTGGGCACGCACTGTGAGCCAGGTTCTGCACTGAAAATTTTATGAGCATCATTCCCTTTGATCTGCTCCTCCACTAATCTGAACATTTTTTGGAGTGTCTGTTATGTGCCAGGCACAGTTTTGGGCATAGTAATGAACAAATAGAGACAAATCCCTGCCCCTGTAGGGCTCCTGTTTGTGTGCGGTGGGGGAGGGAAACATCCAGTAGAGATTCAAGCAGGGTGGCCGACGGTGGGGCGCCATGGCACGCCCCCTCTCCCCCTTGTTCGGTGCCACCGCCGTGTGACGCCTGAGTCCACACCAGGCCGGCACGTCGGGGGCGCTCAGCTCCGCTAACCAAGGGAAGAGCCGACCGGAGGAGTCAAGTGCTCCAGGCTCTGTGTGCTTCGGGGGGGCGATTCTGAGGCACGCCCGACACAGGTCCCCAGAGGTCCCCATGCACGACAAGTACGGCCACCTCACTCTGCCCCCGAGGCCGGCCCTTCTGCCTGCCGGTCCCACTCACGCCTGCAGCCTGGGGTCCCCACGCCAAGACTTGGCCCTGCCTCTGTTTTTAGGGGAACACAAACTAAGGCACGGAGCGGTATGTGTCAGGGAGAAAACAAAGCAGGAAAGGCGGTGGGGATGCCATTTTGAGTCTGGATTATGTATACTGTGGTATCATATGCAGCATTTCCATTTTCTAGAGGAGAGAACGAGGCTCTGGCTCCATCTGAATGGCTTCGTCAAGGTCAGCTGGCGAGGGGAGGAACCTGGATGTCTCTGCCTTCTTCCTAACATGCAAGGGCTGTGCCGCGCTGCGCTCTGGCTTCTCACCGGCAGAAGAGCCAAGGCTCAGCTCTGCGAAGGCGCGGGCCAGCGGCGGTGCTCGTGGGGAGACGTGGGCAAGAGGCAGGCTTTCGGCAGGAAAGGGCAGACTGCTGGGAAGAAGGGGCCCCCAGGAGGGTGGAAACGAGTGCTGGGTGAGGAGAGGGGAGGGGGCCATGCTACTGGGGAAGTGGACGGTGAGAAAGCTATACCCCAGTGTGAGCTCAGACGCACCCGAGGACTCTGGCTAAGTCTCGCTGGGAAGAGTAGGCTGCAAACAGGGCAGAGGTGCTTGGACCCCATCTGTTTCCGCTTGGCTCCTTCCTCTCCATGGAGAGCACCAGGCCCAGCCTCACCCAGCCTACAGGGCCTGCCCCACGCCTCCTTGGACACACCGCTTCACTCTCCTTGCCCATCAAGCTGGTGGAAACCTAGACACTGGCTCACGGAATATCCTTATTTTACAGGGGAGGAGGCTGAGGCTCAGAGAGGGTGAGCGACTTGTCCCAAGTCACACAGTAAGTCAGTGAGCAGAGCTGAGGCTAGAACCCAGGTCCCCCGACATTTACTCAGCCCTTTCCCTGGGACAGCCCTTCCCTCTCTCCTAGGAGAGGGGCCACACCTGCACGGCATGCTGCCCGCTCACAACTCCTGGGCATCACCTGACAGGCCAGAGCCAGGAAGGGAAGGTGCTGGGGAGAGCAAGAGCCCGTCCCGATGCCGTCACCACACTCGGAAGATGCGCTAGCACATACAAGGTGCCTTCTCACAAGTCCCTCTACCTCGTGATGCAGGCAGGGCAGCTGTTATATACCCCATTTTACAGGTAAAGAAACTGAGGCTCAGGAAGTTCACCCAGGCCAGGAGTGGCATGGCCAGCACCCAAATCCAGAAACTCTGATTCCAAGTTTCATGTTCTTTCCAATCACTCCAAGCTAAACCCAACCGGGGCCGCGCAGTGATTACCTTTCATTAGCTGCAGAAAAGCCTCCGCTTTGGCGAGGCTCATAAAGGACTAAATCTGTCAGGAAAACATAAAGACAGGGCCCTCATCCATCTTCTCGACAACTATTTATTAGACTTATTATTATGTAAATATAAAAGAGGAGGAGAAAACTACATTAAAAATCCAATCCAGCAGCTGCTTCTGCAGGCAAGGTGGACCACAGGGGAGGTGGCGGGAGGCCTGTATCCCTCTGTCCCTCATGGAGGCCCACCTGGGAGGCCTGGCCAAGGATCCTGGGGAGAGGGAGGAATGGGGTGCAGGCCACAAGAAGCCTGCTCAGAGGCAGCAATGGCTGAGGCCGCTTGGCTTACAGACCCGCCACTGTCGTTCCACTCCCACTGATGAAAGGCTGGGACACAATCACAAAGCCAAACGGTGCCTTTGATCGCCACGGTAGGAGAGCAGCTTAGTAGGGCCCCAAGGAGGAGGCCCTTCCCAAGGCACCCAACACTCCCTCTGTCTTTGTTCCTGCAGTAGGCCCTTTTGGGGTAGAGCCCAGCTGACTCTGCCCTGGGCACAGGGTGAGCCCCAGCCGCCCTTCCTGGGCACCCCGCCCGGCCTCCCAGTGCCCGCTGGGAAGGCACATACACAGCTGGCCTGCGATGGGTCTGCTGAGATGTCATCTCCCCGCGGCCTTCTACTGCGACAGTGTTGGGTCATCGGTCTCTGTGTATCCCCCACGGGTGCCTGGCACATACAAGGAGCTCAGTAAACGCGCCTTCTTGGACACGTGAATACACTCCCTGGAAGTGATTATGCTCCAAGGCGGAGAAGCAAAAACAAATATGGGCACTTCAGCCATTGCCTTTGCAGGAAGCCCAGAGCGAAGCGGGCAGTGCAGACAGCCCGTGCTCTGGCATGCCTGCCCCGGCTCCCATCACGCTGTGCCATCAGCCGGCTGTGTGCCTGCCTCCGCCACTCAACCACGGGCCCCATGGCAACGGGGCCCGGGGCCCCAGTGCCAGAGCTGTGCCCGACGTAGCATGTCCTCAGTAGGTATTTGTGGGAGGAAGGGAGTCAGGTGGGGGTAGGGGACGGGGCTATGTCCCAAACCACAGCAGCCCCCCCACCGACACACACGGGACGCCCGTGTGGAGGGTCAGCTCAGAGGAGGGAAAGGCAGCACCGCAGGGCTCTCCTCCCTCGCGGGGCAGACGGTTTGGTGGGCGGAGTGCCCCACCCGCCCCTCTCCTGGCACCCCTGTGCAAGGCACAACTGGCACACAACATCGGGCAGCTTTGTGTGGCTTGGTGGCCACTGAAGGGATCCTGGGGGAATTGACGGGAGACAGAGTCACAGCGGAATATCGTGGCAGTCTGGGATTTACGGTTCAGACTTCACGGTCGAGGGCATGTCCCGTGGGCCTTTCTACGGCTAGCCCCTACACCAAAGCAGCACGGCCAGTTCTAGACACTGAGTTGAGAGATTTACACACGTGACCTATCCCCATTCGTCCCCACGACACTCAGGTGAAGCAGGTGCTGTCGTTGCCCATTTCACAGGTGAGCGTAGCGAGGCTCAGAGCCGAGCCGGGCAGCTGCTCTGGCCGGCCCAGGGCAGCCATTGGTGTGGAAATGGTCAACTCAGGCCTCCCTACCGGGTCTCAACCTGTCCCTTCCTCGCCCACTCAGAGCTGAGGTGCTGGGATCTTGCCTCAGCTTCTGTGCTCAAGAGTCTTCTGGCAGCCAAGCAAGGACTCTGAGTGAAGTCCTTGGCCGTGACCCGTGCTGGGGAACGTTCACTAAGAAATCACCTTCCCTCCATGCCTGATGCTTGCACCGATACAGGTCCTCTGAGGCTTGTGGGTGGGCTGGCCCACGGCTCCTCTCCACGCTCCTTGTACGAGTAGCACAAGGGCTTCAGCATCGGGTGAACTGGGATCTAGTCCTGGCTCCCCCACGTCACTGACTAGCCCTGTGACCTCGGACAAGCTTTTGGCTTCCTCATCTGAGAAAAGGGGAGAATAGTACCTATTTCACTGGGTGTTATGAGGATCAAATGTGCTCAAACGTGTACAACTCCCAGCCCAGTACTTGGCACACAGTAGGTACTCAATAAATGGTAGCTGTTATTCCTAATAAATTGTCAGCTCATCTGCCCAATGGAGTCATGCAAGTGCCACAAAGTGTCATCAAGCCTATGGTGGACCCATGCCGAGTGCAGTGGACACAGAGGAGGTATGACCTATAATGTTCAGTGTGAATATGGGGGGGTCAGAGAGTTTGGGGATGGTCAGGAAGAGCCCCCCCACTCCTGAGCTGAGCTAGGGTTCAAGTCGTGGGCTAGAGGGAAGGCCTACGGACAGAAACTGGGCAGAGCAGCGAGCCCACGTGCTGAGCACAGTCAGTACTCTGCGTGGTACAGTCGAGCAGACAAGATGGGAGAGGCTGTCTGAGTCCTCCATGCCTTCACTGGAAGAAGCAGTTGCCTTTCTTGACTGATCAAGGCCTCCAGCCCCAGGGCCTGCCAGCATCACTCCCAGGTCTCCAGGCCCCTCTGGCTTAGGCCTGCCTGTTTCCTTATCATCTTACCTCACTGGGCTGAGAACACCTCCTCCTCCTGTCAATACTCCCCTAGAGCCTGGCAAACTGTCATTGAATACTGAGAAGTGAGAGCTCTGAAGGTTATGTCGCTCCTCATGTTCGCAAAGGGCTTACCCACATCCTGTCAGAGCTGCTGTTTGTCCCCACACCCCACCCGACACAGGGGCCCCACTGGATAGGCAAGGCCAAGGAGGCAGCGGTTCTGCTGGGAGATTCGTACGTCCCATCAGTCAATCAGCCAGTCAACAACTAATAGGTAAGGAAGGACTCCCTGGGTCAGGAACTCTGTTAGGCTCTATAGATACAACGGCAGGTTTAGGACTCATCCCTTTCTCTGCTCTTTTGGTTCCCATTTGCATGGGATATCTTTTGCTATCCCTTCACTTTCTGTCTATGAGTGTCCTTTAAGGTAAAGTAGGTCTCTTGTAGGCAGCAGATATTTGAGTCTTGTTTTTTTAATCCATTCAGCCGCTCCGTGGCTTTTCATTGGAGAATTTAAATCACTTATATTCAAAGTAATTCTTGATACATACGGACTTACTGGTACCGTTTTATTCATTGTTTTCTGGTTGATGGACTAGTCCCTTTCTCCCCAGAAGGTTCCAGGTAAGTGAGGTAACTTGCCAATTCCTGTGTTCTGCATAACCATTCATTTTTCCTGTCTGGGGCTCCCAAGAGGGATGATAGAAGTTTGGAGGAATTCCAGATTTCTCGTAATGGTTAACACATGACCTGTACTGGTAGACCAGATGTCTAAGAATTGCCAGAGGGACCCATAAAATCCACAGCTGGGATAATAATTATTTGATTAATTTTTTATTTATTTGCTCATAGTGTTTTGTCTTCCTCTGTAACCCTTGAGTGCCATGACACTTCTCAAATGGGAACTGTGTATGTACGTACGTGGGCAGGCTGGGAGAAGTGAGGGAGGGAAGTCACGGCCTGACCTCCAAGCAGCCCTGTTCAGCCACCACTCATTCCTGCCGTGAGCACCGAGCAGGTTCCTGGTGTGCCCTGTCTGCCTGCTCTGGGGACACTGTCCCTTTATGTCCCCTGGACAGAGGGAGTTGACTGCCTCTGTCATGTGTATGGCCCTGTCTGTATCCCCTGTCTGCCCAGCCTCTACCGAAAGATCTATGTCAAGGCACGGGGCCAGTGCTGGCCACGGGCTCCCCTGCCAGAGATGAGTGCTAGCCCCATCTGCAAATTACTCCAACTCCTGGAAAAGCAGCCACAGACGAGTACTAAGCAGCGAACAGATCACTCCCCACAGAGCCTGTGATTCACAGGGCACAAAGCCAGCCTCCCGAGGTGGCACAGGGAGGCAGCAGCCCTGGGAGGTGCCAGGCAGGTGCTCAGGACTCTGGCCCACATTTAAGGATAGAATTTATCTCTTCCTTTCCCCACAGCCTGCAGGGCTATCCTGCTGTCCACATGTTTCTTTTTCTTTCTTCGGTTCTTCCACTTTCTCCCCCCAGGGCTAGAGAGAGTTTCTTGCCCAGCTGCACAGGGCATTTCCCCAGAGAAGCTTAGAAACCCTCAGGCCTGTTAGCTGAAAGTCCACGGTCAGGGTCCTTTCTGCCTTCCCTCCTCTGCACGCAGATCGGCTACACACCGCTGCGGAACTGCCCCAGTCTAACCTCCGCACTGAGGGCAGAGCGCTGGGCCTGCAGGGGAGTGCGGGGCAGGGAAGGGTGGCGGAGAGGAGAAAGAGGGAAAGGGAAGAGAGGAGGCAGGAACAGGTGAGGAGGCAAAGGGCTTCTAGGAGGCAAGAGAAGGGGGAGCAGCAAGCAGCAGGCAGAGAAGAAAGGGCAGGTGCAAGCAGAGAAGAACACACAAAAGCAAGCGGCTTTGCTCTTACGCGGATCCTTTCTCTGGGGCCTGATGCCGTATTCCACTGTGGGCAGAAAACCACAGAAGCATTTCTGGGCCTAGCCTTGTGGGAGACGCACAAGTGTGACACTCGGCCTTTGTCCCAGAGGGGCCTATGAGCAGGCTGAAGGGCTGGTGCGAGTATCATAGGTTGAAAGCCCAACACGATATAAATAAAACGCTTTTATTTGGTCTAACTCCGTCGCTCACAGCTGGGTGAGCCAGGGCCTGCGCTGGACCTCCCGTGCCTCGGTTTCCCTTCTGTAAAATGGAGATAATGCAGCCCGTCCTGCTGACCTTAAGTGGCCACTGGGACACTCAAAAGAGACACGGTGGGCAAAAGGCATTGCAAATTCTAAAACTCTGCAGAACGGCAGGAAACAGAGAGAAACCAAAGGCTGGACGCTGGCACTGAGGCCACTCAGAGGGCAGTCGGTGAGAACGTGACAGCCAGAGAGGGGGCTGTGGGCAAGGGCCTTAGGCTGGGAGGGGAAGATAGACAATCAGGTTTAGCAGGAGTAAGAAAAAGAAGGAGAGGGGAGTGGAAGGCAGAGGGCCTGCACCACAAAAGGCATGGATGTAGGAGTGCACTTATTTTATTTCTGAGAACGTTAAAAAAATTCTCTTTTTTGGTTCCTTTGCTTGCTTTCTCTCCCTTCCTTCCCCACCCCTGGCATTTTTAGGTGATCCTTTGTGCCTGGAACAGCCTCTTATCTTCGTACCCTTCTGTCTGATGAACTTTTACTAATATTTTAGGTCTTAGTTAAATGTTATTCCTTCCAAGAATAACATTTCTTGATTCCTAAGGATGGGTGCTACTATATACCTTACGTCAATGCTTTCCAAATATTCTTACCATGACTCAATATAAGAAATACAGTTTATATCACGCATATATACACTCAATATATAAAATGGAAACCAAAGTTTTTAAGAAACAGTATTTTCCCTAAGTATGAGTGTAAGGCGTTCTGTGATAGTTCCATTCTGCTCCACTTAACTTTTTTGAAAATGCTAGTCGTGACCCACTAAGTTAATTTCGTGACCCACTAATGGGCTGGTAACCCGCTGTTTGACAACACGGCCTTCTGTTTGCCCTTGTTGTGACACTTACTCCCTGCACCGGGTCGCACGCGGCCTCTGCACCCCTGCTGGACGGCACGATCCCCGACACCGGGCATCTTGCTTTGCTCTTCCCTGGACCCAGTGCCCAGCTCAGTGCTTGGTGCCCAGAAGGTGCTCTGCAAATGCTGAATGGACCGATTATTGAATGGAGGGATGTCTGGCTGGAGCAGAGGAGTAAGAGTAAGGCTGAATGGAGAGGGCCTGGAAAGGCAGATGAAGGAGGATTTTAAGAGAGCATGTGAGCATAGCAGGGCAGAAACCCCAGGCGGGACAGCAGGAGGGCCGGGCCCGGGCACTGGCTGCAGGGGCCTGGAAGGGCTCTTCCTTGAGGCTGTTTGAAGGAAGAGGTGACAGGGCTTTCTGGTGGAGAGCTCTAGGGGTGGCAGAGAATAAGTGACAAAGAGGACCCCAAGTCTCTGGACTGGAGGCAGGATGCCCTGTGGTAGCTGTTCTGCTCAATCATTACAGCTTAGTAAAGACCTATAGTAATAACAGTTTGTATTTACTGAGCACCTACTATGTGCAGGCACCATGCCAGATCCTTTGCATACAGCCATCATTTACAACACAGGCCCAAGGTCATAGCTGGTGAGTGGCCCAAGCAGGATGCAACTCGGATCAGTCCAAGCCCACGGTCCATATGCTTTCCCCTGCAGCACCTTGCCCAAACCTCAGTCCCTCCCACTGTCTCCTGTTCATCAGCTTTTATGGATGACACGGTCTATAAACCCCCAATTTCTTCAGAATTGGGAATTGCTTATAATCTGGAGGGGGTAGATATGTGCATGGGGGTGCTTGGATTGGGGGGTGAAGACGGAGGACTCTGGTACCCTCCCTCTTACAGAAGGAGGCCCTCCCCCAAGCCACCTCTCAATCAGATAAAAAAGAAGATAATCCTAGTATCAACATTTTGCTGAACACATCGTATATTCCAGGCATTATTATAAATGCTTCATATGAACAATTTCATTGACTCCTCACAACATCTGATGAGGCGCTGCATCCCTACTGTATAGATGAGGGAATCAAGGCACAGAGAGGTGAAGCAACCTACTTAACGTCACAAAGCTGGTGTCAACTCGACATCAGACTTCCTTAATCTCAGTTTCGGACAAGGCTTTACATCAATAGCTGCCGCACATTCTCCAGTGAGACGCGAGGCCACCACGCAGGATATGAGCTGTCCACCGCCCCAGCCCATCCAGATGGAGATGGGAAGAGAGCCACTGCAGAGAGTTACAGGTGTGCCACGAGCGCTTCCCCTTGCGGGTCA
Organism: Lepilemur ruficaudatus; assembly: GCA_963574885.1. Taxonomy (NCBI): domain Eukaryota; kingdom Metazoa; phylum Chordata; class Mammalia; order Primates; family Lepilemuridae; genus Lepilemur; species Lepilemur ruficaudatus. The sequence continues at coordinate 25,751 of CAUYRT010045274.1, read as the reverse complement.
AACCAAGAGTGAGGAGCCGCAAGGAAACCTCTCAGGGAGTTTCACATGGGTTCTCCGCATTTGGGAGACACAGAAAACTGGTGTCTGATTCATGCCCAAGTCATCTACGGGGAAAGTGATGTGTTCCCAGGCAGATGGGACAGCCACATAGAGTACTCCTGGATCTCCAGGCAAAGTGAACCTGAGTTGGAATACACCTGGGAGATGGCCAGCCTGGAAGGCTGACTGGCAGGTGGCAGTCCCCAGAAGGAAGCGGAGAGCACGCCCAACACTTAGGACTGAGAAGGGAGCTGAGCACCCACCCAGGGAGAGGGTACCACGTGCACGGAAGGAACTGCAGATGCTTCCTCGTGACTGCATGGAGCAAGGGTCTCCAAAGAATTCCAAAAGTGCCTCTCCTGGGAGGAGTTAGCTTTACACACATGTCAGGCCCAGAGAGCACGGTAGCAGCTCATGACACTATCACTCAAGTGAGGACTTCCACACCCTGCCCTCCTCTCCTCCCTTGCCACTGTTCCAACCTTGGGAGACCATGCTCAGCAATCAGGGAGAAGGGGAAAGGATCAATAAGGGTGTTTCCCCTGCCTCTCCAGAGCCGCTGTCTACTCTCCCCCAACTCTGGGCCCTGGGAGACTGACCTCTAGGGACTTCATAACAAGCTCCCGGGCCCGCCAGCGGAGGCCCTGCAGGCTAAGCAGCGAGGGGAGAGGTGTCCTCTCTGCTCCCTCCCTGCTGGGGCACCATGGATTGTTGCATCCGTCTCCTGAAGAAGACAGTCCCCGCAGGTGGCCCAGCCATATAGCTCCTGTCTCTTAGTTCTAGTAACTTCTTCCCCTTGCACCTTCAGCCCACGGGATTCTCTGCTCTCCCAAACTGCGCTCCCACCTTGGTAAAAAGTCCTTCCACGAGCCTCCCCTCCACGGTCCATCTTTTGTGAGCCATCTGCTCCCCGTGAGAACCCTGACTGACAGCGGGGAAAGAGAAGGATCCAACTGTGCCCTCTCCCCACCCCATCTCCACCTGCGGCAGGCAGAGCCAGGGACTCACCTTCCCCGCAAGTGGGGTTTAAGGTTGTGATCATTAAACTGGACATACACAACTGGAGACTGTTTGTGTTGCCTACAAGTGACCTGAAAAGTCATGGGACTTGGCCCAGATTCCATCTGGGGCGCCAGAACTGGCTCAACTGAATAAATTCATAGTTAGAGTGGGAGCTGAAAGTAAAGCTGCTTTTGGGTCATATCGAGGGGCTGTACCTATTCGATTCCCCTGAGTGCCAGCGCTGGGATTCCAGCCTGGAGTCTCCCACCAGGGCCCATGCTCTCTGCTGTATGGTTTCCACAGGGCTGATCATCAGAGAAGTGAGAATATCTTTAATTTTCAATGTCTGTTCCAAGAAGGAGACCCTTCTCCTCCAGCAGCCTGCATCAGCATTCCATCTCCCTCCTCTGGGTTTCTACCTAAATCCATCATTCAGGGCATTCCCTTTGGTTTCTCTAGGGAGGAAACCAGTTTATGTCCTTTGAACCGAAGCACTGGCACGGAGCACGGTTTGTGACCATGGTTTGTCCTCCTCCTCCTCTCCCACTGCTAATGCCCACCGTTCTGCCTTTGATGTCGACCTACACAGAAGGGTCTGGCGGTGGCCCTGGGGTTGTCCTTAGGCTCTGGCCAAGACTTTTGCAAATGATTTGGATATGAACTTTCCCAGCTCCAGGCTTTTCTTTGCACATACTCTTCCCTCTGCTTCAGTCTCTATATGCCTCCCATCTCCTGTACTCGCCTTTCCAGTCCAACCTGAAATACCCTCTACTCCAAGAAGCCTCTCATGGCATCCTCAGAAGGTAAATCCCCTCCTCTGTGCTTGGCTGGACTGTGGCCACACTTCCGTCCGCCCTCACGCTGTGTCATAGGACCCATTTACACCCGCACCTCCCTTGCTAGGCAGCGAGCAGCCCGGTACAAGGTTCATCTGCTTAATGGTTTTCATGTCTTCAATGTCTGCTACAAGGCCCGATGCATGAGGGCTCAATAAAGGCTTCCGGACTAAATTAATGAAGAAATCAGTGAGAGAATGAATTCCTCTAGCTTTTGAACGAAACGAACCAAACAGCCAACACGTATTAAACACCCTGTACACGGCCAGCCCTGTGCTACGCACGGAGGGGTCCCCTCAAGTATAAGGCACCATTTCTGCCCTGAGAAACTCACCACCGGGCTGGAGGAGACAGAGGTGACCAACACACAAGCAGCAGTAGTAGCAGTAACAGCAACTGGCACTTATGGTCCGCTTGCCAGGGGCCGGGCACGGTGCAAAGAGAGATGCCGTGTGGTGACTCATGTCAACCCTCATGGTCACCCTGCGAGGAAGGTGCGATTATTGTCTCTAACTCACAGATGAGGAAACTGAAGCTGAAAGCCACACAGGCAGGAAGGGACATACTGAGACCCAACTATTCTACAGTGTGTAGGACAGCCCGCAAATGTGTAGGAATTAGGGAGAAGGGAGGCGCCAGTGAGCAGGAGTAGTCAGGGACCGCCTCAAAGGAGAGGCTGGACTTGAGCTGGACTGTGAATCCCCCTCACCCTGGTGCATGTGATGCCCGGGGCGACCACTGAACGTTACATGGCTCTGTGAGGCGCCCGCGTCATCCGCGCTCCCGCCGGGCGCCCCCCCAGTTCTGCAGCCCGAAGGGGCAGGAGCCCAGGGCAGCAGCTGATTAATTTCCACTGACAAGAGGTTGCGTCTCCGGCAAGCATGGTATTAAATAGCTCCTTTTGATCATAATTAAGTTTCTCTCCGGCTGATGCTATAAATAGCCATGCCCTATTGATTGGAGGGTCTGGGCTGTGAGCTCAGCACCCTCTGGGAGTCTTTCCAGGCCTGGGCTCTCGAGTCCCACTTTTCTTTTCCTGACACGCAGTTTTCCTAATTTCAAGGGCAGGTGCAGCTGAACACCAGGCTTGGGTTCAGCTCATCTCCCCAGCCCTCCGCCAGCCCCTCAACCTATTCCAGGGTTGGCTCACCGAGGTCCCTGGCTTGCCCAGGGACAGGCACAGGCCTCGGGATGCCAGGGCAGTGGCCTCTCTCCTCCTGGGCTCCCTCAGGACCGGAGCTTTCCCCTCTCTGCAAATGAGGACAGCATCCCTCCTCCTCCCTACGATGCCTGGATACCTTCCCCTGCTATACCTGTAGGGAAACTGAGGCTAAGACAAGTGAAGATCTTGTTTAAAAGTCTCTGAAGAAGAAACTAACTCTTAACTAGGGTTGTCCCTTCTCCTTTCTCTTCATTAACAAAAGTGTAACAATCTTATTTTGCTGTATTCGGTGCTATGTCTAAGAGAGGATGACAGTAGGGGCCTTGGGTCTACAATGCCCGGGGTCACAAGAAGGGGAGGAAAGCGTCTAGAACAAAGCACATTGATTAGTGACCCCTCCGCCCAGCACATTTTTATACTGGTGAGAAAAGCCCCAGGTGCAATGCCCTCCTACTCCCCCACCAGACAGCTACCAAAGTCACTTCTCAGAGAGCAACACAATTCTTTCTTCAGGACTACTGCCCCACTCCCGAGAGCCCCCAGCCACCATTAAACACACACGAGGTGCCTCTACTCAAACCAACCTGTGATTCCTCGGTGCTTGGCTCTTCACCCTGCCCCACACTAGGGATATGATGATGGGCTGGGAACAAGGCAGTGTGGTAGAGAGGAAGGATCTGGCCTAAAGTTGCCAGGCTTTGTATGACCCCACTTGCCACCACCTGGTGGTATGGTCCCAAGCAAGCAGCTGAACTTCTCTGTGCCTCAGTTTTCCTTGTCTACAAAATAAATGGGTGGAATGAAATGACCTGACTTAAGGTTCAGTTCCAAGTTCTACAATGGTATGATTATAAGCAAAAAAAAAAAAAAAAAGTTACGTGCATGCCAGGAAGGGAGAACGGAGCATGGAAGAGCCCAGGCTGTGTTTTCATCTTAAACCAAGATGTCACCTGGGCCCCAAAGGACGGCATCTACAGAGAGCTGGACCCGGTGTCAGGCTCCTCCCTCCACTCTTTATGGCAAACCAGCAAACGGTGGCCTTTGAGCCAAATCTTCCCCGTCTCTTATGTCTGTAAATAAAATTGGAATATAGCTGTGTTCATTCATTTGCCTATTGTTTACGGCTGCTTTCGCGCTACAAGAGCGGAGTTGAACAGTTTTAACAGAGAATATACAACCCATAAAGCCTAAAATATTTACTCTCTGTCCCTTTACAAAATAAGCTTCCCAATCCCTGCTAGAACATGTGAGTGGGATGGAAAGAAGGGGAAAAGGACTCCCCCAGTGGAAGCCAGCCCTGGAGAGAGGCTGGGCAGAGCAGACGGCCTATTCTCCACTGTCCTGCAAATCAGGGTATAGCAGGGGTCACTGGTACTTTTCCAGGAGACATGGACCAGGACCCTTGAGCCTCTAGGGACTCTGCCCAGTGACCTGGCAGCCTGGAGACAGGCAGTCCTCAAACCACCAACCCGCCTGATACACACACACACAGAGGCAGAAGCACACACACGTGCACGCACACGCACACACGGCGAGGTGGGGTGTGGCAGGGAAGTATGAAGGGCAGCCAGGCTGTCTGGATTGTGCTTATCCCTGCTGGGGTTCCATCACTGATCTGCTCCAGAAAACCTCCTCAAGCCCCTGCAAGCCCCTGAGCGGAAGCCAGGGTAGGAGGGAGCATCAGGGCCACTCTGCAGTGCCCAGAAACAGAGTCACTCCCCAAGAAGAGTAGGAAAAGTTGGTCACTGACAAACAGCAGAATGGAGACCCTGCAAGCTTCGTTTGGCTCTCTGATGTATGAACAGCGCGGAGAGGCAGAGGGAACGAGGGAGCGGGAAGCAGCTAGGGCTGGAGTGAGCAAACAAGGACATCAAGTAGAATCAGAACTGATGAAATAAAAACACATCGCCCTGATCCTTTACTCTCTGAGCTCCTCAAAGCTCCCCAAAACTCCAGGCGTGGGCTGCTCAGCCTTGGGTTTCTGGGGGCCCTACTGCTGTGCCCATTATCAATCCCTCTGGAACTGGCAGGCCCTCCATCGGGCATCTGTCCCAGCAGCCAGTGTTGCAACACAGCCCCTGACCCCACTGTGTCCTGCATCCCCCTGGTGGGATGTGGGGGCTTTGACTGTCTTCTCTTCCTCACCGTGAGGCCTGATCTGGCTTCTCAGGGTGGCGGTGGGGGAAAAAATCACCCAATTAGTTTTCACGCAGAAGCTGCCGGAGGCCATATGCCATGTTCTCCAGCTCTGCCATTATGCATCTTGCTTGTAATTGCTTTAGAATGACACTCATCATGTTCTGTTTTATCACCCAATGACAGATCCATACAGGAGAAGGGAAACACACACTCGCACAGAGCAAGCCAGACTGCGTGACAGTTAGGCAGAGTAATTGTTCTGAAATTCCAAGAGCTGGACTCTGTCCACTTGCTTAAACCGAGAGCGTGTTGAATTCATTGTTACTGCCTCTGCGTATCAAAGGGAAGCGGCCGGCGGTGCACTGCCCGGCCCGTGCTTCCAGAAGCACCCTCCCATGCTCACTGCTCCCTTGAAAACTCTTCGCAAACCCTCAGCCTGCTTTGCTGTGATGACTCAAGGATCAAGATTTCTTTCCAGGGGCTAAAGACAACTATAAACAGAGTCATGAACATCAAGAGTTATTCCCAGTGTTTAAACACTCCGCCTCAGGCACCGGACCGAACTGTCCTCGCCTCCTGCCAGCCTGGGTCCTCCTGTGACTTCCTGGGCCCAGGCAGCTCACCTCATCCATCACCGCCCACCCTCATCAGGCAGGGGTCTCTCTCCTTCCTGGAGGGCACAGGGTTGGCAGCTTCCATGGGCTCCTGGGAACTAAGGTATAGACACTCTCTGAGGCTTCCTGGCACCGGTGGGGGCAGGAACGTCTACATTCTCTCCCTGCCCACTGCTGGGAATGGCAGTAAACCCAAGGCACCGGCAGCGATGACCAGTGAACAGAAGCAAGTTCTGTGCTGCCACTGTCCCCGCAGGGCGCTCTGTGACACACGGCAGGTACACAGTGGAACCCCAGTAGAGAGCCTCTTTCTTAGAGGCCCGAGGTACATGAAACAGTCACCGGTCAGGTGGCCACACAGCTCTCGAACCTCTTCCTTTTCCCATCTTGGACCAAAGCCCTCCACACCCGTAGTTGGGATCTGTCTCCTTTACCCACGCTGGCTTCACAGCAGACCCCAAACAAATCCTCCAGGGCCCTGCTAGCTATCTAGGGCTTGAAATCTGAGCCCAGAGAAAAAAACCTCAAAGCCAAAGATCTTTTCTTACTAAGGATGCTGATGCTCCGAACACTTGATAAAGCTCCACTTAGCACACCTGAGAGCAGCTCACAGCCCTTGGTCAACCCCCAACAGAGAAACAGGGTCCCCACGGCATAGGGGAACTACAGGAGCCGCAGGCCAGCCAGGTCGGGGACCCCTTCCCCTCCCCACAGCAGCAGGCAGGCCTAGAAGGTTCCCAGGAGCACAGGCCTCTACAGCCCCCTCCCCGAGCCCAGAGAGTGGCCAGGTGAAAAACACCGGAAGATCCTTCGGGAAAACGTGGGACAGAGGTGGGGCGAGGAGAAATCTCATGATGACCAGCCAGGCTGAGACAGGGAGAGGCTTCACTGAAGTGTACACAGATGCGTCTGCCTCAACCGGGGAGAACACTTTCTCTTAAACTCCTTCTCTTATTAAGACGGGAATGAGCCTAAGTCCTCAGGGATCGGGGAGAGAACAGAACAGAGTGTTTCCAGAGTGCGTTCCACTGGCACTCATCTTTCTCTTGCTTAATGAGGAGCTCGAGGACAGCCTGGGGCCTTGGCAGTGGGGAAGGTTAGAAAGTGAATGGGAAACCCCACCCAAAAGCCAGCTTCCCGCTCCAGGGGAGCTCCCACGCCGCATGGTACCTTGCCCACCTCCCCCTTCCCTGCCAGAGCCTTAGAGGTGCCCAGATAGGGGCAGCCTTGACTCTGGGCTCTGGTCCTAGGAGAAGGTCCAGGTCCCGGTCCTTGGATAGGGCGAAGCTCTCTGTCCAGGGACCTGGGCTATAGCCTGGCCTCGTTTGCCTCTTTCTGGTTCAGCCGCCAGGGGCTGGTAGCCAGGATTCTGGCTGGCCACAGAGGGGCCTGTCCACCTGCACTCATCATAAATGCAGTGGGCATCCCCAGCTGTCCCTGAGAAAACTAACATCAGCGCCAGCAAGGGCATTGCGCTCCGAGCAGCCCTGTCACCCCCATCAGACCTGGTTGGCACAGTGTTTCCTGGTCTTTGTTCAATGTGTCCAATTTCCTGACCAACTCATCCCTGATAAATAATTGTTTCCTCGTTCACTCCAGGCAGCTCCAAGCTAGGGAAGGATGGAGACTGGTGTGACGGGGACGGTCCTTTATTTTGTTTGCTTGGCATCTGAAACCAGAGTTGACCTCTGCTGAGTGCAGGAGGGCACAGGCTGCTCCGCACAGGCCCAGCTCCTTGGCAGCTGCCAGCATTTACCAAGCTCCTTTCCTCCCTGCCTCCCCTCCCACGTACCGTCTGAACTCCTTCTCTTTCTCTCCCCTGTGCTGAAGATGTGCCCCGGGGGATGGAGGCAGGAGGTGATCCACTAGGATAGTGACCCAGGGTTAAGGGAAGCCAGATTTCACGGCATGAAGGGAGGAGCATCCTCCAAGAAACAAAGTGATATGGGGTCCAGTCCGAGCATGGTGCCACCTGGCTGACACTGGGGCTGTCACTTTGGCTTTCTCATGTCTAAGACGAGGGGGATCAACTAGATCCCTCCACGCCCAGGTAAGCGATGCCCACAGAGCCGAGCCCCTAGGCAGCTACAGCCCCACTTCTGTTCTGCCTACGGCTTCTGCCCCGAGTTTCCCTGGCCCGGGTTGCTGGCACACCATCTGGTATTCCTGGGTGAGCCAAGAGTTATTTACCAGTGACAGCTCTGTTCATCTGGCCACTGCCGCCCACGTATGAGGGCAGAATAGCTTGTCCAGGCTCCGGTGATGGCTAACATTGGGCCCACACATGTGCCAGGCTCTGTTCTAGGCACTTTACAAACATCGTTGCTTTTGATCATCGCAGCAATCCGCACTTGCCAAAAGAAAAAACCGAGGCTCACGGGTGGATTTCTGTTTTGTCCCACTGTAAGAAAGAGGCAGAGCTGCGACAGATCCGAGGCTGTCTGCCTTCCAGCCCGTGCTCTTACTAACCCACACCCACCAGCAGGGGCCTCCATCGGGAAGCCAGGCCTGGCCTGGCCAGGGAGCATGCAGTGCCGCTGGGGCTGTGATCACAGTCTCAGGAATGAACAAGTCCATGGCCTCTTCCCCTTTGGCACGGGGTAAGCTGCAGAAGGCCTCGGGACAGGAGGCAGTTAGTGTGACAACCCATTCTCTGCCTCCCCCAACCCTGGCCCAAACAACCACACCATTCCGTCGCATCCCACACTTTGGGACTTACAGCCCCTGCGTTTGCATGGGCTTCAGTACCTCGGTGGAAAGAACCTGGTCCCCCAGTGCACCTGCAGCCTGTCCATACCTTTGTCATATTTCCCACTATAAAATTCAGTCCACATGGTTCACGGTAAGGACCCTGTGGTAGGTTGCAAAAATGGTCACCAACCCTCCCCATCCCTTTGTATTCATACCACGCAATGTGACGTTGCAGCTCCTCTTATCAAGAGGCAGAATCTACTTCTCTACCCTCTGAGTCTAGACTTGGCCGTGTGATTTCCTTTGGCCGCTGGGGCATCGGTCACCGTGACACGAGCAGAGGCTTGACAAGAGCTTGCGCACTAGGACTTGACCTCTCGTGCAGCTTGTGGGAAGCCTGTGACTGCCACCACTTGCAGGATGTGGGCTAGCCTGCCGGATGATGAGAGACGGCGGCCTAGTCATCCATCCTCGTTGCCCCCGGTGATCTCCAGCCAGCCGCCAGACGCGTGAGCGAGGCCATCCCGGACCACCCATCCCCAGCTGGGCCACAGATGACTGGGGAGATCAGCCGAGCCAGACCAGAACAAGAGAACCGCCTGGTCAGCTGGAGCCCCCGGAATCATGAGAGGCAGGAAATGTGTATGCTTTAAGCCACAGATTTCTAGGGTGGCTTGTTATACAGTAAGAGCTAACTGATTCAGAGCCCCCACAAAGGGACTGGTGGAGGTGCAGGAAAGTAAGTCCTAAAGGAGAATCCTGTGAACATGGGAGCATGAGAGTGGCAGTCCAGTGTAGTGGGTACGGGGGGGCGGAGCCAGAATGGCTGAGTTTGAAACCCTTCTCTGTCATTGAGTAGTTGCTTGACTTTTCACAAGTTACTTAATCTCTCTGTGCCTCAGTCTTCTCATCTGTAAACTGGGGATAATAATAATGCCTACTTGATAGGGCTGTTGTGAAAGTGAATTAGTAAATACAGAGCACTTAGAACACTGCCTGGCCCACCGTAGGAAGGTTTTCCTACCATTACTATTCAAATAAACAGCCCTGCCAAGGTCCTAATTGTTAGAGTTCTTACACAGAGAAGGGGGGCTGACTAGCAGCAGATCCTTAGTTCCAGTGAGGTGTGACTTGAGGCAATGAACTAAGCCTGTCATCATGAAGGACTGAGGTTAGACTTCAGGAGGGACTTCCTGGCAGCCAGCATTGCTAGATACAAAGAAGGTTGCGGAGAACCTTCCGGCCACACGGCCTTCCGGGGCTGACAGGTGCCTAGGCAGGCTGCCCCAGCACACACGCACACACAGGGATTTCTTCTCTTTTCAAAAGATTCCTGCCTAAGCAAAGCCTTAGCTTCCCTCAGAATCATCTTACTGCCTTTCCTGAGACACTCTCTCAGCGTTCAGAGCAAATTAGTCCTCCACAACAAGAAAGGGAAGAATTCATCCCTTATCCCATTCCTTAATCCCAGCCCCCAGTCAGGGTCTCTGAACTGCCTTCTGATTACGACTCTATTGCGATTCAGCAGAAGGAGGGGAAGCAGGTACTCATATGCCAGTATGGTTGCCTGGGCGCCCAGCCAGGGCCGAGCAGGGAGGAAAGGGTTCAAGAATCCTTGTGGACCACAATATTGGGCCCTGGGATTTGACCGTCTTCCCTGGCTTGGCACATGGTGCTGGGCTGGGCCAAAGCATATTTTTCACCGGAGATGGCCCAGCTGGGATCCTGAGAGCAGCAGGTGGGCAGGGGTGACTCCTACCGAAACCCGAGGCAAGCCGAAACCCAAGCTAACGGAGGGTCTGCGGCACACAGGTGGGTGAGAATGGGTTACAAGCACGCAGACACACAGATCCCCTCAGGTCCCGAGGCGGCCCAGTGAGTGGGGGCAACAGAGCCTCCAGACAATAACCTCCTGGCTCAAGCAGCCTGGCCAGCCCCAGAGGAACAGGGTCAAAGACGCAGCCAGGTGACCCAAATGGGAAAACACTATCAACCCCAGAGCAGGGAAGGTGGCACAAACTCAGAGGGGCTCCTCTTGGAGCACAATCAAAGTTTACGTTTTTGAAATTTTAGCTGTTACTAGGGGGTAGACTCAAGAATAGAACGGAGAACAGAACCGACTCTTACTCACGCAAAGTCGGGAAAAGGAAGGGGTATCGTTCTCCCCAGGGAGGGGCTCACCAATGCTGAGAGAGGAGTCCTGCGTGCTGGAGCACCAGGAGGGTGGCTTCCCTACCCTTTCTCTCCACCCCCCCACATGCCCAGTCTTTAACTCTGCCAGGAGCCTAATACAGGCACCATCCAGTTCCTCTGGTTCACTCTGCACCTGGTGACCACACCAGGTGAGCTGTTCATCACCCTAAAGGGCCCAAATACATAGTCAGCACACTGGGAATGTTTGTTGAATGAATAAAGGAAATGGGCAATAGCAGACAAATCGGCATCTGCAGTCAGAAGCTCTGCTGCCCCTACCCTGCTCTCCGCCCAACAATTTTTTTTATGTGAACAGGACTGCAAATCCAAGGGCTGCTGAATCTCTCTGGTTCAGGAAAGGTCCCCCAGCAATGCTCTCTGGGTTCTCCAGGCATAGAGGTGCTTCCTGGGAAAAAGGAGAGGGGGGTAAGAGGCTCATGTTAGCACCAGAAGACCCATCCCTGGATCAAGATAGTGCTTCTGGTGTGGAAGGAAGGGTCACCACTTAGCAGCTAAGAACGGAGGGACTCTGGATGGCAGAAAGAGAGCAAGTACCTAGAAGATTCCCAATGTCAACAACATCCCAGGTTGTCCTCCCTTTCCCTTTCCCTCTCCCTCTCCCTCTCTCTCTCTCTCTCTCTCTCACACACACACACACACACACACACACACGTGGGCGCGCATGCCTTGAGCATAGTGCCTGTTTCTGAGTCTCTCCTATATAACTTTCACTTTTTGCCTGGAACACTTTCCCCTTCCAGCTCTCCAAACCGACTTTCTCACACGATATACACGCTCCTGTAAGTTTCATCTCTTCCGTGGTTTCTCCATATGGAACAGATCTGATAATCCCCTTGCAACCCCTATCTGCATAGGCAATGTCCAGAATTACATACCCCGTTCTAAATTTGGGCAAACCCTCCCTCACTTCGTGCCACAAAATGCACAGACCTTGCACCTGACTCATTTTCCAGTCCTGCCTGGTTTAAATTTCATCCTTCAGTGTGTTTGGCCCATACGTGTGCTAGTACTTCTCGCTCTGTCTGAAGTGAACCAACAGTGCCGTGATGAGGCAGCGGCTGGCCAGTATGTGTCCACTGAGCCCCTTCTGTGGGGTCCAGGACCATCACCCCGACTCACAGGCATAGCAAGGGCTGCCTATGCGAGCAGGGGCTGTTCACTCCAGGCTTTCGGAGACTCACTCCCAGGCCCGTCCCGCCAAGCTGCTCTTCACTGGCACCACCCTGCCCCCGGCTCTTCGGTCCTCATCCCCTCTGTGCATTGGAAGGGAAGCCAGGTAGATGTTCAAAGCCCGGAGAAAGCCCTCTCACTTACCCTCTCCCCAGCCCTCTGTGATCATCTAATGGCTGGCTTCATTAAATAATTCAAGGTAATGTTAGCCATGCCGCCCACACGGATGCTACCAGCAATGGACAGCTTCCCTGCACTCCTGTGGGGAACTCATGTGATAAAATAATGGCGGTGGAGAAGGAGAGGGCAATTTACAGACCAATGGGATAACTGGAGAAGAAAAGTAAGTTTGCAATGGGAGCGGGGCATGTAGGAAACCAGCTCCTGGTGGAGGCTTCAGTAGGACTGGAGTGGCAGGAGGCAATGGAGGGGTGGGGACTCCGCTGACCGCCAGAACCCACCCATCTATGCTGCAAAGGTCCTCGCTGCTCATCCCAAAGAGCCTGCTAAGAACCCTGAGTGGTGGCTCACCCAGAAAGCCTCCACTCCCCAACAGGCTTGGATCTGCCAGGGGGTGCTTAGGTCACCCTAAGTCTATGCCAGGACAGATATGTCCCAGGTCCTCTTGACATTGAGCCCTTTAGTGACTTCCTGGATCATAATTATGACCTGCCTTTCAGAACTATTTCCTAGCAGAAACTTCTGGGTTCTCAGAGCTCTTGTCCTTCTGAAGTATAGTGGAAGAATTCAGCTCAACACAAAGAGGGGGTTTGGTCACTGGCTCTCTCCAACAATGGAATGGACAGCATCAGAAAGGGGAAATGTTCAGGCAGACCTTTTGCCATCTGCTGGGGAGGTGCTGGAGGGAGTCCGGCTCCAAAGACGGATAGTGAACTAGACTCTTTCTAAATCTAGGATCTGTGGGGCTTCAATGCCTATCTAATCTCATCCTTTAAAGAGCCTCTTGGTCCCAGGGTTAACATCTTATGGCTTCTTCTCCTCTGGCCCAACGAGAGGTGCCCAGGGAGCTGAATTCCTCATCCCGGCTCTCTCCAAGCTCAGTGCCTCTGCTCCGTGTGGTCGAGGGCTGCAGAGCTTGATGTGTGTCATGCCAGCTCACCATCACGCTCTCTGGGGGAGTCTCCAAGCAGGACCTCCCAGGCCTCTCCGCAGGCTTGCATTGCTGATAGCTGCTTTAGCCAAAGACCCTTTTAACTTCTGCCTCTTTGGAGGAAAAGAAATGGAATCAGGAAGGTCCCCAGAGCTAGGGGCTGGTTCTCCAGGCTATGGATTATCCACACTGCTGGGCTAATGACCAGCTTACTTGGAAGAGTGAGAGATTAAAGGTTTGTGCGGTTGGCTAGGAGATGAGAACCCGTTAAATCCACCCCCCTCATCATTCACAAGAGGAAGTAGCCTGCCTTAGGCCACACAGCCTGCCAGAGCAGGCCCCACACCCACATCTCCTAACCCCCAGCCAGTGATCTTTCCACAGCGCTCCAGAGCCCCACTCTAGCCGAAGGATGTGGTCAACCTGCGTGAGCCGGCTCACGCGTAAAGCACCTAGCTCAGAGCAAGAGCACAGCAGACTCGGCTGTCCGATGAGAAGCTGACCTTACATGGACATATTCGGAAAGTCAAACACGGTACGTGGGGGTCGGGAGGAGAGGGGTGGGCATAATGCCTTCTGATCTCTCTGTAAGCCTTGCTCAAGCTCTGCGCATGCCAGTTGGGCTGCAGAACATTTTTTATTAATCTGCATACCATCCTCTGGCTTGCTTGAGACAAGCTTCTGCTGGAGTGAAGAGAGGGGAGGAAGGGGGCATTTGGCTCAGAAGACAGGGACACAAGTCCTCAGGTGAAAACATCTCAGAGAACTCCCAGCAGCTTCTGGAGGCAGAAGAGAAACAGGCTGGAAAAGAAGGGAATAAAGAAAAAAACTCTAGGGTCACAGATGCAGTATCGCTCCTCTTCCTATCCCCCATGCAGCAGGGGCACGAAAGGGCAGGATGAGTCCAACACCCACGACGATGTCAGAAAAGCCTGCAGAAGGGAAGGTGAGGACCACAACTGATGGGACCCACACCTGCTGACTGGGCTTCCTCAAGGATGCAAGGCAGCACCCATGACACCCAAGGGTGACATTCTCCAGGAGGCTCCTCCACCTTCCACCCCACCTGTTCTGTCTCCTGGAACCTAAGTGGCCGCGGATTGCCGTGAGGGACCTGTGCTCTCTCGGGTCCTCCTCGGAGCTGCTCCCCTCAATTCCAAAACGGCGCGACTGGCCTTCCAGCTCAGCTGGCTGGGCTGTGATCTCCCTCGTGGGCTGGGAGGAGGCCAGCTGCAAGGCTGAGTGATGCCCAAAGGCCGCCGTGGCGTGGGCACAGATGCCACCAACCCCGAGACCAGGACATTAGCAGCAAGGCCCCCTGAGACCAGAATGTCTCCAGAGGAGAAGATGGCATGAGATTTTAAAAAGTCATTGTAAAAGATATTCATATAGTATGCATATCTACAATTTCCCCTCTCAATGTTTTTTGGGAGGGAGTGGACACACAGAGTTTATAATACACCAAAATTTCCCACTTCCTTTTTTTGTCTTCCCTCCTTTTCACCTGCTGGTCAACTCACCGCCTGCCGGCCACATGCACCCATGTCCCTGTTGGCCCAGACAAGCCCCGATCCCCACCTTCATGTGCCCACTGGCCTTGTCTCCCTTGACTCTGACCTTTCCTTTGGCACATTCTGTGTCCACCCTTCACCCTCAGAACCTTTGCCAACAGACCCCAAGGGTCTATGGTCCTGGGATATTAGGAGATCCAGGGGCCCTTGTGTCTTCCTCTCATCTGCCCGAGCCAGGGGCCATGGACAGAGATTTTACACCTCCCAGGCAACACATTTCAAGTGCCTCTCTGATAGAGACGTGGGTGACAGTGATAGGGTCAGACCTGTGCCAGCACGAATGCCAGTTTCTCCACTGACCAGCGGTGGGCTCTGAGCAGGCCTGTCTTCCTCAGCTACAAAACACAGGTACTAGTAATAGCACTCTCATGTGGTTATTGGGAAGAGTAAATACATATAAATAATTCAGATTTTGCACAGTGTCTGGAACACTGTAAAGGCCCAATAATATTAGTTGTTGTTAAGGGTAATGACAGCCTCTGATGAGTCAGGATGAACCCGTACCTTCTCACTCAGTCTTCACGGAGATGGCTAACAGCTGCTTCTCCACTTTCTGGATAACAGCCCTAAAGGGACTCAAACGCAGCTATCAAATCGTCATTTCTGTCCTGGGGCCAGCCTCTCTCCATCTCTTAACCAGCTGTGGAGGGCACCTCCACCTGGGGAGAGGCTGGAGTGGCTGCCCCTCTGTACCCCGTGCTGTGACCCCCTTGGCGCTCTCCTTGTGTCGGGCCAGTGGCCTTCACTCTCTCTCCACTGACCGGCTTCATCTCTTTTTTCATAGCTTTTATTTCAACCTTTCATTCTCATTTTATACATTCCTTTGTTGACTGTATGCTGTTCCTACTAGACTGTCAGCTCCGGAGAATTTTTCTGTTCACAGATACATCCTCAGCCTCCAGCACAAAGCCTGGTGCGTGGTAGACCCACAATATTTGCTGACTAAAAAAATCAAATGATGGATGCATTTAATTTTTCTGCCACAATCTTTCAAGGGCCAGCTGAAATGCCACTGCCTCCAAGAAGCCTTCCCTGATTCCTGCCTCCCCCGCCTTCTCCTCACACTTTCCTGTCCTCTACTCACGCCAGCTGCCTGTTTGACTCCAGAAGGACAGCTCTGTGAACATAGGCAACTCTGTCACTGGGCTGAAGCTAACGGAGACAAAGGACCTCAGTCTGAATCCAGCAGTGCTACTACAATGTGGGAACTTGGGCACTCAGTCTTCTCATATGCAGAATGGGCACATAACACCCACCTCACAGGATTTAGGCCCCACCCCCCTGTCTTTGTGGCCCCTTATAACAACTAGAACCATGTCTTGTTCATACTGACAGCTCCATGCATGTCAGTTACTGAACCCTCATTTCCCTAGTTGCTTACCAAGGGCCCAAGACTGGCATCTCCTAGAGGGGGGCAGGTCAGAGTATGTTCCCAATGATGCAGGGGTGAGTGTGACATTCTTACCCAAGGAGAAGGAGGGAGAAATGGGAGGAGCAGTGTTGTAAGTCCCTGGAAGCTCTTCCCAAGGATCTGGCACTGCAAGGACCAGGACAGTGGCAGCCGTGAAGGCCGCACCACTCTGAGCCGGCATCGCCCCTGGCCAGGCAGAGACGGTCCTTGGTCTGGGACCATTTAGACTCTGTCTCCCATCCACGTGCTAATGGAAGGGTTCCTTCATTAATTTTTTTTAGCACAGCCCATAAACAAATTCTGCTTTCCTGGGTGGGTGCCGTTTATTTAATTATCATTGTAAGAGACTAAAAAAGACTTTGTCTCACTCAGAAAACCAATATGACCTTTTAGCTCTAGGAGAAACACAGTATAAAAGGGAACTTCCACAGGTAAACAAAGAGACTGAATGGAGGCTTCGGCAAAGCTGTTCACAGGTGGCACTAACACTCCTCGTGGGGGCAGGTGCCGGAGCAGTAGGGCACAGGGCAGGAAATGTGCCCCAAGGCCCTTCTCTCTTCCTTCCCTTCATTTTCCTTGATCAATCTCATCTGTGTTTCCTGCTTGAGCTGATGATTTTGGAAATGGGCTCTTTAGTCCTGTTCTTCCCACTAGGCTCCAACCAGACCGATCTTTCCACCTGTCTGCCAGCCACCTCAAGCACACCTGGGGTTAACTGCCAACACCACAGGTCCAAAGCCAGGTTCGTTGTCTCTACCTTCCCCTGACCTTCTGGCCGATCTCTTCCTTCTCTAAGTCCATACTTTCAATCAGCCAAGCTTACAATTCCAGAGTTCCTTTTGACTTCTCCTTCTCCTGGACATCTTTCCATTCTAGTCTTTTATCTTCTGTTCCAATGTCCTAAGTCAGGCGTTCTTTCTTTCTTTTCTTTTCTTTTTTTGGTGACAAGATGTCGCTCTGTCTCCCAGGCAGTGTTTTATAGCTCACTGCAGCCTCAAACTCCTGGGCTCATGCCTCCTGCCTCAGCCTCTCAAGTAGCCGGGATTACAGGCGTGCATCACCATGCCTGGCTAATTTTTCTGTTTTTTGTAGAGACGGGGTCTCACTATGTCGCCCACACTGGTCTTGAACTCCTGGTCTCAAGAGATCCTCCCACCTTGGCCTCCCAAAGTGCTGGGATTACAGATGTGAGGCACCGTGCCCAGAGCCAGTCAGGCCTTCTTCACCTCTTACCTGGAGTAGTCTTCTGGCTGACTGATAAGGCTGACTGTCCTTTGTCCAAGGGCTCCCTTCCAACATTCATCTGGAAATAAATTTTCCTAATCCATGCATCACTAGACCACCTTCAGAGGCTTCCTAACACCTACCAAATGAATTCCTCAGCCTAATATTCTAGGCCTTCTGCACCTCTAGTAAATCTTTTGTTCCTGCCTATCTCTAGCCATCTTCCTCTTCATATACCCTAAGCACTAGCAAACCAGAATGCTGGTTAAGCTTCCCAAACACCATGTCCTTTATTAATTTGCTTGGATTTCCCATTTCCACATACCAAAATCCTACCCACCAATGTTGATGTAGCTAAAATATCACCTTCTCTATAAAACCAGTCATTCGTTCATCGGCAAATATTTATTAGGCATTTATTTGTACCAAACGCTCCTGATCATTTTAGCACATGCCCTTTTCTCTCACGTACACCCTCATGACCATACTCAGGTCCTTTGCTATATCGTCAGCATCTTAGGGACAAGGCCAGTGTCTTATTTATTTCTATTAAATATATCCCCAACACTGCCTACTACCGTGCCTCGCAAATACTGGATGTTGAGTAGTATTTGCTGAATTGAATCAAGATTTACGCTGTCCATGGTTTTGATACAGTTTAGTTTAATTCTCCTAGCTTTCTTTTCTGCTTAAGCAGGCATGTCCAGAAAGAGGTAAAAATAAACTAATGATACTTCTCAGCAGCCATAAGCCTATAATTATGGTTAACTCTTGGTTATCCATGCCAGTGGAAAACTAGCATTAGAAAGAATCCCACATCAGGAGCATAAAAACATTATTTCCATCAGTCTTTGACATGCATTATATAAGTTTTTAAGCAGCTTATGACTTTTCAATTCTGTTTGGCTGATTAGTTGGTATTTGCATTTACAGTCTCTCAACAACTAGCTGGCAGCAGAGATGGGACAGGAGATGGAGGAGAAATCCGGTTCAGAATGAAGTATTTACCTACATGACCTCAAATGCAAGGCTCTGGACAATCAGAACATCACGGGCACTCAGTGTGTCTCAGCACCGCCTCATGGTTTGACTGTTTCTCCGCTATGACTGCGAACAGTAGGTTTCCCAGCCCTCTGAACAGCCCACTCCGGTGTCCAGGATTTGTTTTTGTTTAAAGAAGACAACGAAGTTCCCCTGGGACCGATAAGGTTCTGGGACAGAGGCAGGGCTATGCTTCCAGTCTTATTGGTATCGGAAGGTGCCAGGCTGTGCCACTGGGCACCCCTGCATGCAAATCAAACAAAATGAGAGTTGCAGTTTGGCGTTGATAGCCAAATAATACAGGGGGGAAAGTTCCCCTTTCCCACTTTTGAAGCAAACAAATATCATATGTGGTGATTCAGCAGCTGCCTTAGTTGGGAAAATTGATGCACATTTCGTATGTCAGAGAGCTGAATCCCAGAGAATGGAGCCAGCCTCCCAGAAAATGGTTTCTTTATATAGTTCCATCCATTTATTGTTTGATTGGACTTTCTGTATATTAAATTCAAGCTGTTCTGCTGCTCATGGGCATTATGATGCGTTGCCTCAGTGGGAAATAATGAAGGTGATGGGATTTTACAGCATCGCGTTACAAAGGAGCCGTCCCCAGCCTCATCCATCTCTCCATCAACTACCTTGTGTGTGAGGTGGCACTTATATTAAAACGATTTTTCTGATTCACTTAAATGACACTCATTCCAGCCCTGACACCCGGAATACGATTACATGAGCTAAATGCAATCTTCCTCCATCCAGTCATGGTCAGCAAAGGCTCAGCTCTCTTCCCTCCCCAGGCCCCACCCTCGCACCCACCCACCATCTGCATCGCGCTGGGCAGAGGGAGGGAGGGTAGGCAGAGGAGGCCTGCGTTCTGGCCTGAGAGAAGCAGACTAGACAGAGGCAGGGGCCTGAACTCACTCCAGAGGCCATGGCAGCTGAGCCTTTTGGCAGAGAGCTTCGGAGGCCCAAAAGCATTGTGGTAACTCCTTTCTCATCACAGACAGATCCCCATTAGAAGTTGCTTTGAGGTCAGCACTGTGGATTCCTTCCAAGAGATTGCTGGGGGCCTGGACCCTGTTTCCCAGAAAAGAAAAAATGAACTTGGATATCACCAGGGGATAAACACTTAAGACTGCTCAGTAGAGCATCAGCTTCCCGGAAGTGGCTGGTTGTGCGCAGGGCCACCTGCCTGAGGACAGCTGGGGGGAGACGGGGGACTCACAGCTAACAGTCTCCGCGCCCCTCCGCGACTGGGAAGAGCTCCCAGCTGTGACGAAGCGTGGGCAAAAGCCCTGTATGGCCTGGGACAGGAGCTCTCTCCTGGGTGAGGGAAACAAAAACACTCAAGTAACTACTGAGGGGTTCTTCCCCTCTCCGAGGAGGGGCAGGGCCACGCTGCCTTTTATTTATACTATTTTGAGGCAGAAGAATTGCTGCTCCTCAAGAAGAATCATGTTTGTGCTTAAAGAGGGAAACCCAAATACAACTAAACAGAGAGGAGAAAGAGAGATTGAGGTTGATTTTGAGGGATTCCAGAAGAGAGCTCTGAAATGGGCACCAGCCTGGAAATCCCTTTCCAAAAATTGCAGCAATTTAAATCGCTGGGTGGGAAGACAGATCCAAAGTAATGCTCCCAGTGTGAAGCATCCCAAAGGCTCAAATCCTACTGGTGTGAGTTAATCTTTCCCTCTGCCGAGCCCTGAAGCCCTCTGGCCCGTTCCTCGATGCAGCTACCACAGCTGCTGAGTTTAGGGTGGCCTTTCTGTTTCATTTCTGAGACAAGGCTGTCCTCCTCATGGCAGGGAGCACCACACCCAGGCCCTTGCCAGGGACTCCGTAAATGCTGCCTGGGGTGAAAGGAAAGCTCCAACCAGGTGCAGACGCTACCTGCCTACTGCCAGCACCAGGCCTACTCTGAGAAGCTGCTGCTACAACTCAGGCTCTTGGGAGTTATTTGCTCCGCACTGAGGTCTTGGCGGCCCTGGGCCTTGGAGCCATCCTGCAAGGCCTTGAGGCCTCTCCTTGTGAGAGGCTTCTCTTAGGGGCAGAGAAGATGTTTAGGACTGTGTCTTCTGAGCCAATAGCCTGTTGTGGGAGCTATTGATGTTTCCTGGCTTGGTGGGAGCAGCACCAGCAAGCACTTCCCCAGAAAGCTTCCTGTTGCTTCTACCTTCAAATACGTGCAGGACTGCTCATTCCTCCCAGCTCCACTGCCATCACCCTGGGCCCCAGACACCATCATCTCTTGTCTGGATTATTGTGGTAGCTTCTCGCCTACACTGTATTTACCACCCAGCGCCAGACTGATCCTTTTACAACATAAGTCAGTGGCTCAAAGCCCTCCAGTGGCTTCCCATGCCAAGCAGAATAAAAGGAAAAGTCCCCGTGGTGGTCACAAGGACACTGCATGAGGTACTTCCCCCATTGCCTCTCTGGCCTCATCTCCTGCTTACTGCCCCGTCTCCTGCTCACATAGCTTGACCATTTGGACCTTGCTACTTTTCTAAGAAGAGCACACCAAGGCCCCTCCTTCCTGATGGCCTTTGCATTTGCTGTTCCCTCTGCCTGGAATGCTGTTCCACAAGCTAGCCACATTCCTTCAGATCTCTGCTCAAATATCACCCCACCTGAAAGGCTCTTCTTGGCCTCCTAATATAAAATAGCACTGCCTCTTGCTCCACCCAGCCCCCACACTCAGCACTGCCTGTCACACCATCCTCTATTTTTTTCTGTAGCCTGATATGATGGATTTGTTTGTTTATTTGTTAATTACCATCTGGTCCTGTCCAACAGAACGTAAGCTCCACAAGATCAGAGACTGTTTTCTCCACTGCTGTATTCCCAGTGCCTAAGAGGTACTCAATAAATACTTGTTGAATAGATAATAGATGGAGGGGAACATCATGGGGAAGAGAGCTTATCCATGGCTGTCCTTCTGTTCCTCCCTGGCCCAAGTCTGCGGGGGGGTCAGGTACATAGCCAACTAGCCAAAAGCAGCGACAAGGGCTGGATGCAAACTTTCCTTTCAAGAAAGCCCCCAGCTCTGCTAAGGCTGAAGTCAGAACTACAGAATGCCCCGCTTGGCCTCACCGTCTCCACTCTGCTCACAGATATCCTGTCTGACACAGCAATATGGTTAACACCTGGACAGCACTTGTGTTGGTTCTCACATGGCCAGAAGATAGTTATCAAATGAGAAAACCGAAGCTGGGTAAACTGAGGTATAACCTGTTTGCTTGAACAGATATTTATTGAAATCCATAATATATCAGGCCCTGTGCTAGGCATGAATCATACAATGATCTCTGGAACAGAGATCTGCCCTTAAAGAGCTCACATCTTGGGGGGAAAGACACATAAACGGTTGAAGTTAACAAAATACGGCAATGACAAGACAGAAAAATGCAACAGCTGCAATGGGAAACAAGAGGAGGGTACCCAGCTTCTGGAGGTCCAGGAAGGCCTCTCGGAGGAGGTGGTATAGGGCTGAGTTTGAAAGATGACAGGAGCAGAGTGAGGGGTAGTCTCTGGAGCACCAGGAAAGAGTGTTTGTGTAATGGGGGAGAGCTGAGTCTCATTCAATTACTTTGCGTGTACCTTACATTGGGTTGACGTGCAATCATAGTGCCTGTGTATTCTCAGAGACTGCCATGCCGCTTGGAGTACAGGAAACCCTCAATAAATGCTGAACAAGTGAAAGATTCCTGTTGGAATGCAGTTCTGAACCCTCTCTTAGGAATTTCAGCCCCAGAGAACTGTCAGGTAAGAAATGTCAACAAAGAAAAGATTTAAGGTCATTTGTTCCCAGTAAGTGTCCTGAGATCAGAGTCACCTGGGCATGGACCCACCACTACGCAGGTGGGTACTGTTAGCCAGTGTCCAGGGCCACGGCACCTGGACATTGGGAGGAGGGCGGACGGGCCTCAGAGGCAGTGGATAAAGTTGCAGACAGAATTTCAGGGATTGAAGGGTTAACAAAAACAGATCTCAGACTGGCCCCACTCTGGCACTGGGGGGAGCCCGATCAAGTGCCCCATTCCATGGTGTGCTTGTATTGATCTCCCAGGCCCAGTCTCCCAGCCTTGGCCTCCTGGAGCCTCAGGCAGGCCCCTTCCAGGATTATGTTTTAAAGGGAAATGCAAATCACCTGGAGGCGGCTTCGTGCTTGGAGGAAGTAAAAATCGATTGTTTTTGTTAAAGTGATTGTTGGACACTGTCAAAAGCTCTCTCATCTCAGAGCACAGGGTGACAGATAGGCTGCCGGTCTCAATCACATAACCGAGCCAACCGGCAGCAGCGGGCCACCTCATTAGGCACGGACACTGCTCTGTGCCCTTCCCTAAGACATTCAGGAGCAGCCTCATCCCACCCAGGCCTGAAGCCGGCCCTCCAGGGCCCTTGTGGAGGCTTGCTTACAATGCTTTCCTCCTGCACGCTCCCCTCTTCCCCCCGACCCCACTCAAGCTTCCCCCACGGACTGGCTCAGGCAGCCCAGGCCAATAGTGATGCCAAGCAAAGTCAAACAAAATTAAGAAAAATCTGCTTTGAAAAAGTTTACGTCACATAGTACATTCCCAAACCAGTTATGTTGGTCTTATTTAATATTAGGAGTTCTGTGTTATCCCTTACCTCTGTTAACCGAGATAATTGGGGATTTATTTTATTTATAGCATCAATTATGAGCACAGAAATTAATCCTTGAATGGTGCATTAGGAAACTCAACTGTCAAGGGGGCTCAAGGCAAAACCTGGGCAGAGAGAGGGGGAGGGTCTTCCCCGCCATCACAGGAAAGCCAGTCTCAAGCCCTGACAGCAGGTAGGCTGTTACTGTTCTTGTGTGCTTAAGGTATTTTGAAGTATTAAATAAACAGTAATAATTGGCTACAGGAGATCCCTCCCTGGAGGACACCTGAGTAACTCATCAGCGAGGTGTTGGGAAAACAGGCAGAGATGGCAAACTGAGCCAGGAAGAGGAACGCCTTCATTTGGCATATCGGCTCTCAGCACGTCAGCCGGCCTTGCTTTGCAAAGGAGCTGGAGACAGACTCTCTCCAGACTGGAAATAGGAACCCGGGGAATGAGTAAGGAGAGGGGGTCTGGACCAAAGAAGGAGGTGTTTGCTGGGAGCTGTTGGAAGCAACTGGACCATGGCAGAACATTGGTCCTTGGTATTCCATGGCCACTTGGGGCTCAAATGCCAGTGCAGAGTAAGAAAACGATGGACTTTCTGGAACAGCTGAATAAGGCTACAACTAGCCAGTGAATGTGGTCAGGACAGAAACCAGCCAGGGCAGAGAGAGAGGCTTCCAGGGTCGAGTCAGCACCTCCAGTAAGGGCAGGAAGATGCCCACAGCCCTGCAGAGCAGCACAGGGGATGATCTGACAAGAGTAAAGACTGCTCTCCTCCCTCCTGGGCGGCCACACTGGCATAGAGCACACACAGAGCAGGGGCTGCAGGCTCAAATCTTGGATCCACCCTCGAGAGAGGACAGGTAGGTCTAGAAGGGACTGAGGACGGTATCAGGCCAAGCAAATGGAGAAGGTGCCCCATTCATACTGGCCCATCCATTAAAAAACATTCTGCCAAGCACCTGCTATGTACAGCCAGGCAATGAGCCTGGAAATGGTGCCAACTGCCAACTCAGGTCAAAGTCAAAGTAGCTTGACCCAGCGATCAGCTACACCAGCCAGGGTGGTAGGAAAGAAGAAGGCTGCTTACTCATTATTTATCTGAGTTTAAGGAAGACACTACTAAAGGCTTCCTTTCTTGCCCATTTGATTCTCCTCCCAGAGGCCAGACATTTTCATATACAGAGAAGGTAAAACAAACTTGTCCTTTGCTAGGTGAGGGGTGAGGCAGTCCACTGGGCCCACAGTCAGGGAGGCATGCCTCTCACCTGTGCAGACATTCTTCCCTTCGCTCTCTGGCAGAGGCTGCCTCTTTCTCCCCAAGAAAGTAAATGTGAGGCCATGATTGTCCACCCTGATGCTGGACTTGACCCCTGATCCACAGGGTGAATGCCAAAGGAAATCAGCAATTTCCCCAGCAAGAGTAAAACACTGGATTTCGCTATAAAAGTAGCCATTAATTTCTAAGGCAGTAAATTGCCCAGAAGCAAATGTTTTATTTATAAAAATCTCTGGGTACCTAGAACAGTGCCTGGCATATAATACTCACTGGGCTGATGCTTTCCCGACTAGCAATGTGACTAGAATATTATACCCCAAGGCCATAATAAAAAAGTAATAACCCTGAAGGTCTGATTTCTACTGAAGGGCCCGGATGGCATGGGGACAAGTGGAGTGCTAGAGTGAAAGGAGAAAGGGCACTGGAGACAGCCAGACTGGTATTTGAAAAGAAGCTCTGCCCCGTATCAGCCATGCCTGCAGTCTCCAACCCTGGGCCACAGGCCGGTGCCAGTCCGTGGCCTGTCAGGGACCAGGTTGCAGAGCCCTGCCACCACCTCCCTCCTCCATGGAAAAATTGTCTTCCGTGAAACTTGGGAACTGGGGGGCCCTACACAGTAGGATGTGAGCGGCAAGCGAGGGAGCAAAGCTTCGTCTGTATTTACAGCTGCTCCCCTTCGCTGGCATCACCACCTGAACTCTGCCTCCCCCTCTACCCTGCTACCCACCCTCTACGCACCCTCCATCCATGGAAAAATTGTCTTCCATGAAACTGGTCCCTGGTGCCAAAAAGGTTGGAGACCGCTGACTATGTGACTATGGGAATTTCCTTAATTTCTCTGAGCCTCACCTTCTGCATCTTCATAGGCTATAGAATTTTTCTTACAGGGCTGTTGTGAAGACAGAGAGATAATATCAGCAAAGTGCCTAACACACAGCTGACACATAGTAGACAATTCTATGCTGTTATACCACTAATAAAAAGTAATGCGCAGGTGGCCACTCAAGTTTCCATTGATCTCCTCTAAGACGATCCCATTTGAACTCTGACACCCATCAACATGCCCTGTTTTTTTCCCCATGACACTGTCAAAGCATCCTTCTGGTATCAAGAGACCCAACAGGCACACCTGAAGGCAATGGGCAGTCAGAGCCACATCAAGAGCTTGGCACATCTGCCAAGAGCCACATCTGCCACCTAATCCAAGAGAAACAAGGTCAAATGACCAAACTTTCTTCCTCACTCTGGGAAGCAGCTATTTGAGGGAAAGAGAGAGAGAGAGAGAGAGAGAGAGAGAGAGTGTGTGTGTGTGTTGGAGCGCGAGGAAGGGGCAGGATGGCTCTGTCAGACAAGAGGTAAAGGGAGTGGCCCAATCAAACGTGGCCTTCACAAATGGATGAGATACCCTTGCCCTCCCCCTTGCTACTCCCTCCCTTTCATTTGTGGCAGAATGACAAATGTAATCATTTTAAAAGGTCCTGTCACCTGCTCAGTCACTCCCAATAAGCACCCACAGCACTATGGAAAAACCACCACCACCACCACCATGGGGTTTCGGCCAGGAGAAAAATCAAATCATCAGGATGCCACCAACCAAATTCTCAAAGACCAAATAAAA